>JAUMHI010000063.1:19498495-19510947 GCA_032359435.1 Enteromius unitaeniatus
CCACAGGCTGATTGCCTCCATGCCACGCCGCATTGAAGCAGTCATTTCTGCAAAAGGATTCCCGACTAAGTATTGAGTGCATAACTGAACATAATTATTTGAAGTTTGACCTTTTTTTGTATTAAAAACACTTTTCTTTTATTGGTCGGATGAAATATGCAATTTTTTTTTAAGGAATACTGAATAACACACTCTTCCTATTTATAAATGTAAACATTTGTATAAATTAAACAAAATATGCCATGAATGAACAATACTTTAATATTATTATAAATAAAATAAAACTGATGCTGCTTTTTTTTGATGGACCTATTTTAAAGATACAAACATTAACCATACATTTGTTCTCTAACACACATGTTTTGGCTACACGGGTCATTTAAAAACCTCTACTGTGTAAAAATAGTACACTATTATGTCCTGTTTTAAATGTTTTAAATAGGAGCATTAAATGGTTAATAAAGAAACTTTATTCTGGTACTGGCGTTAGCATTAGCCAGTTTTGTTTATTTCAATCCGTCATTTAAATTAATATACGGTATATTTTTAATACTTCCACATTATTGTGAAATACTTCCACATGTGGCTCTTGCCTCCTTTCTTTTCAACGAGCAGATTCAGAGCCGCCTCATCAGTAGCACCGTGCTTTTATGATGTGCTCTGTGCTTTTTATGAAGAAGACGCACCTTTCATGTAGCCGTACAATGTACTGGTACCGGTACTTCAGAAATCCTGGTACCGTAACATTTAAAATTTTTTAGTACCGTCTTAGTATCGAAGTACCGGGTCTTTTGAGAACACTACTTCTTGATGTTAAATTCTGAAAAAAACAGATATTAATAATCAGACCTAAAAACCACACATGTAATAATCTAGAACACTGTCTAACACTTGATGGCTGCTCTGTCAATTCTTCTTCATCGGTTAGGAACCTAGGTGTGCTCTTTGACAGAAATCTTTCATTTGAAAAAACAACCTATGCTATCAACCTCAAACACAGGAACGTTAATTCATGTGTTTATGACCTCGAGGTTAGACTATTGTAAAGCTTTATTGGGTGGTTGTTCACTTCTCACTGCTGTGCGCTTTGATGGGTTAAATGCAGAGCACAAATAATATCTGGCCACATGTCATGTCCTTTCCTTTCCTTTTTTAAAAGACATTTGTAGTCAGTGCACTGAATGATCTTTTTTGCTATGAAGTGCATATTTCTCATTATCCAATCAGTCATAGAATAAACACTGACCTTATTTATTTATGCTTATCCTGTTACACTTGAAAATCACAGCATTGAAATAAAATGGGTTTTGAATTCCATTTCAGGTTGAATTTAAGCCAAATGTTCAGGTTGGCCTTTAAAAAGCTATGGTGCACGTCCTAAGAACTGCAACGAAAGTCCCAAAACGCCATCCTCCTGGGTCTCATTGAGATCCGCTTCAGAGGTTTTTGACAACTCAACCCAAATGTCTGATTTCTCTTAGACAAAGGTTAAAAAAATTGTGTGTTTAAGATAAAACAAAGATATGAGTGAAGAGGGAAACAAACTTGTATGAAGGCTTGGTCTAAAGGGACAAAACGAAAAGGAAAAGAGAGAGTCTTATCTTCTCAATTCAACCTGCAGACACAAGAGATTTGCTGTTGTCTTTCTGCATTGTCGGTCGGATAAAGTGCTGTGAATCTTCAGGGATCTCTTGACATTAAACATGCCATTTACATGAACCTGGAGCCAGTGTTATGATGCTGCTGTCGGATTAATAAAACCGCCATTAGTTCAGTGATATATCTCTCACAAGCTCTCTTGTGCTTTTTGTGGGTTGACCCCTTTTGGTCTTTCTTTAGTCCTTTTCTTCTGAGATATTTAAAAAGGTGTGTATGTATACTATGTAAAATTGAGAATTTACTGCTTATATATATATATATATATATATATGACATTTTGGCATATTATCTTCTGAATGTTGATTGAAAAGGTGCCATTCCTTAATTAAATTCTCTAATTAAATCTATGTTGCATATGATTTGTGTTTGATTTGTTTCATGAGTCAGTCATTCAATTGCAAAACTAACACGATTCTGACTAAATTGAGCCATAGTCCTTTTGTCCTTTTTGTTCAGTTTCCTCATTAGTGACAAAGCTCCTACGGCAAAATCCTATCGTTTACATTGATTTTATAAATTAGGGAAATCTAATGTGTACAATTAACATGAAGACATTAATCAAAGTATTGCTGACTTAATCTACAAGCAAAATCTAATAATTAACGGTGCCTATAATTACTGTGAATGTTTATAATTAAGAGCTTTCTGTAAAACTCTAACTTTTGAATATTTGCACTTGTTTAAATGTTTCAGGTTGGTGATATTTCAGTAATGTTTTGGAAGAAGTATTTTAAGCTTACCATGGCTGCATTTATTTGATCAAAGACTTTACTGTCATGTGTGATCAATTTCTCTCTTAGTTTTCTTTTGTTTTTTTGTCTTGTGAATGTAAGTATTCATTTCTTTGAAAAAGAAGGAAAACACTTACTGACTTTAAACGAACTGTGTACTGCACAGTTTTGGTGAATGATAGCTTAAATATTGCAGCTTGTGTGCTGTTACTTTTTTAAGCCATCAGACTTTCCAGTTTCACCTGGCATACATTAAGCAGATGATGAAGAATAAGTAATTCATTATTAGTGCTATCAGGAGACATGCAGTTAGCTTTCACTGTTATGCTGATGATACTCTGCTATATATTTCTTCTCAGCCAGGTGAAACACACCAAATTGAAAAACTAATGGAATGCATCACTGATATAAAAACATTGGTAACTTCTTACTGTTAAATTCTGACAAAACAGGTGTTAATTATCGGACCTAAAAACCCCACATGTAATAATCTAGAACACTGTCTAACACTTGATGGCTGCTCTGTCATTTCTTCTTCATCAGTTAGGAACCTAGGTGTGCTGTTTGATAGCAATCTTTCATTTGAAAGCCATGTTTCTAGCATCTGTAAAACTGCATTTTTCCATCTCAAGAACATATCTGAATTGCGACAGATGCTCTCAACCTCAAATGCAAAAATGTTAACTCGGGCATTTATGACCTCAAGGTTAGATTATTGTAATGCTTTATTGGGTGGTTGTTCACGCTTGATAAATAGACTGTTGGTCCAAAATACAGCAGCCAGAGTCCTTACTGGAATCAGGAAATATAGACATATTATCCAGGTTCTGTCAACACTGCACTGGCTCCCTATCAAACATTTGCATAGATTTTAAAATCTTGCTAATTACTTATAAAGCCCTGAATGACTTAGCTCCTCAGTACTTAAGCAAGCTCTTATCACATAGTCCTCCACGTCTGCTGCTTTCTCAAAACTCTAGCCATTTGATAATACCTAGAATATCAAAATCTACTGCTGGTGGCAGATCTTTTTCCTATATAGCACTCAAACTCAATTTACCTAATACTGTTCGGGAGGCAGGCACACTCTGACAGTTTAAATCTAGATTAAAGACTCATCTCTTTACTCTGGCTTACACTTAACACAATAATACACATTTATTAATCAAATCCTTTAAAGGAGTGTTAGGCTGCATTAATTAGATCAACTGGAACCGGAAACACTCCCCTTAACACACGATGTACTCGTTACATTATAAAAAGAATGGCTTCTATGCTAATATTAGTCTGTCTCTCTTTTATTCTGTTCCTCAGTCCTTATCCAGATCAGATGGTGGATCAGCACAAAGAGATGGAGACAAGAACACCTAGATGAGCTTCGTAGACAGATTGCCGGAACCAGATGCTCACACACACACTATAAGTCCTTTACACAATCTGACATGTGCTTAAAATTAAACTGGAAATTAGGTGCCGGGTGTCCGGCCAGAGGAGAACTGGCCCCAACTAAGCCTGGTTCTCCCAAGGTTTGCTACAATCTGTATTGTTAAAAGCGCTATATAAATAAAAGTAATCGATTGATTGATTAAAAACAACAATTTATATAAATCTGCACATCTTTGGACCAAAATCTTGTAGGCTTGTTTTGGTAAACATTATCAGAAAAAAAAAATTGCAAAAGCTGTCATTGTGGCAGTAACTTCTCAAAAGGTAGACCTTTGTACCTTATTTACCCGTAAAAGGTGAATATTAGTGAAGCAGCATATTACCACCCAAGAGACTTTTACAATTACATTTTACATTCTACTCTCAATTTAATTTCAGATACTCATTATTATTGGGGGGGCAGTCGTGGCCTAATGGAGAGAGAGTTGGGCTCTCTCAACCCACAATACCACAACTGAGTTGAGACCATTGAGCAAGGCACCGTTCCCCCCACTGTTCCCCGGGCGCCACAGCAATGGCTGCCCACTGCTCCGGGTGTGTGTGTGTGGTTGATCACTTCTCACTGCTGTGTTTGTGCACTTGGATGGGTTAAATGCACAAAAGCACAAATTCCTAGTATGGGAAACCATACTTGGCCACATGTCACGTCCTTTCCTTGTGGTTTGTAGCATTTGTATTTGAGATTAGAAGCGTCTCCTTTCATCACAACATCAATGGAGAGACAGAAGTAAAAATTCTCACCACGGTAAAGAGATTTTGAGGAAACAAACACTTACAAGTTAATTTACTACACTGTCAACAACAGTCCCAATGTGCCAACCCTGGAGCTGTTCTGTCACTCTTGAAGACGCTTTGTATGGAGCTTTTTTTCTTAAGTAGTTCTTCTCAATAACATAGGAGCTCAGTCTTCTGGGTCAATCTGTCTGGTGCAGGCCATATTAATCAAGCAGGATTTACCCACTATCACAACAAGCAATCAGGGTGTCTAATTTTAGAAATCGATTTTATTTATTTATTTTTTTGCACTTGGAGCTGAGTAATCTCGAAAACGAGAGGGGTTGTTGGGTGTCTCATCACAGTGGGTGAGTCATATAGAGCATTTTGATTGTCTGAGCTTTCCTCTCCATCTGGAGTAAGCTGAAACTGAGGTGTCATTAATAGCTGTCTGACTGTCTCTGCTGGCTCCTGCCTTACTTGTGTAGCTGTGTAATGTCACAATATGCTGTTTTCTCACAGGGGAGAACCAGTTTTTAGGGGGGAAAAAATGATGTCATTGATTATGATGTAGTTCTTTGTAAACCCTGATGCTCTCTTCTGATTGACTTCGCTGTTTTTATGTTTGGGGTCCCAGAGACTTCAATGACAATTCATAAAGGTAATTTGAAATGAACTGTTAATTTTAGTCCCTTTCTTTAAACGCGTTCCATCTAATAACACAGCAGACTGATACTCGTTAACATGATCTGCATAGATTCTCTGAAACTGAAACAGTACATGACTTGTTTTGATTAATGAAGTTTATATTTTTCTCTTTATGGTTTTATTTATCAGCCTTGAAGACGTCATGATGGGCGTTCACATCAAAACTACTTTACCAATTCTGGCTCTGTTGTACTTACAACAGGCAGCAGGGCAAGATGAACTGATTGTCTCCACTGACAAAGGCAAAGTCAGAGGACTGAGACTTCCTTTGCCGGTTGGTTCTGAGTATGTGGCAGCTTTCCTTGGCATCCCCTATGCCAAGTCTCCATTGAACCAGCTTCGCTTCAGACAACCAGAGCCTGCTGAGGTGAGGAATGAGATACGAGATGCCACTCGGTACTCCAGTTCATGTTTTCAGGATCCAGATACAATGTACCCAGGATTCCCTGGAGCTGAGATGTGGAATCCCAACACAAGAATTAGCGAAGACTGCCTGTACCTTAATGTTTGGACCCCTTCAACTTGCCTCCAGAACGGAGCCAAACCCTTAGTTCCAGTTATGGTGTGGATCTATGGTGGAGGCTTTTCCACAGGTACTGCATCCCTGGATGTGTATGATGGCCGTTTCCTCAGCCATTCACAACAAGTGGTGGTGGTGTCCATGAACTACAGAGTAGGGGCATTGGGCTTCCTGTCTCTACCGGAAAGTGAGAGCATTAAAGGCAATGCTGGTCTATTTGACCAGCGTCTGGCTCTCAGCTGGGTGTCAAGGAACATTGCAGCATTTGGTGGTGATCCGTCTTCTGTAACCTTGTTTGGAGAGAGTGCTGGTGCTGGCTCTGTGGGACACCATTTGCTTTCGCAAGGCAGCCATGGACTATTTACCCGCGCAATTCTCCAGAGTGGCAGTCCCAATGCTGTGTGGGCGGCAGTGGAGCCAACTCAGGCCTGGAACCGTTCCTTGACTCTGGCTCAGCTTCTGAACTGCCCACTTGGACCATCTGCTGATGAAATGGAGGCTTGTTTAAGGGCAGTTGAACCAGAGAAGATAGTCAGTCTTCAATTTGAAGTCATTCCTGATCCCATGATAATAAGCGTGCCTTTTCCTCCAACAGTGGACGGAGAATTTCTCACAGACATGCCAAGTGTCTTAATCCAGTCAGGGCATTTTCTGAAAACTGAACTGCTTTTGGGATTGAACAGGGATGAGGGGACATACTTTCTTGTTTATGGTGCACCTGGATTTGGCATCCATAACCAGAGTCTTATCAATCGAGACCAGTTCCTTGCAGGTGTATCCTTGGGCCTCTCTGGTTTCAGTGATCTAGCCAGAGAGGCAGTGATACTTCAGTATACTGATTGGACAGATGAGCAGAGCAAGCCAAAAAATAGAGAGGCCCTAGGCTTGTTAGTGGGTGACCGGTATTTCTCATGCCCCTTACTGGATTTTGCCCGTAGGTTTGTCGAAAATGGCGGCAATGCCCGATTGTTCTTCTTTAACCATCGCTCCAGCTTCAACCCCTGGCCTGGGTGGATGGGTGTAATGCACGGGGATGAGATCCCATTTGTTTTTGGGATTCCTTTGAATCATATGTTTGAGTTCTCAAAGGAGGAGGAGGCCCTGAGCAGGAGGATCATGGAGCACTGGAGCAACTTTGCTAGAAGTGGGTAAGTGTAAATCTGACACCAAAAACGGTCACCGTGATTTAGCGAGGTAAGACCTGATCCTGGATAAACATATTTTGTTGATCCTGGATCAACATTACTGTCCAAAAATATAAACATATCCCAATTCTTACCCTTAGACCTACTCCTATCCAAAATGTATGCCTAAAATCAGTGGGAAATGATAGCTAATTAACAAGGGTGTAGAAGCATAAGCCTAAAACAAATATATCCAGAATAATTATTCCTCAATTCTGATTGGTTGATTGGAATGTTGATCCAGGATCAACAAGGATGTTGTAAGTTTCATAAATGTTTGTAAGTGCCATTGAAAAAAATAAAAATAAAAAAATAAAAAATTATTTATTTATTATTGTTTTTTTTTTTTTCTCAAGTTTGCATGTCTATAGCTATAAGAATTTTTAACAATATTGCAATAGGATTTTAGATTCTAGTTCTTACTAAACTTTTCTTTGGTCAATCTTTTTGTTTCTTTTTCAAGACCCTACATCATTCTGTCCCAAAGATATGGGGGTTTCAATGACACTTCATATTGTTGAATAATACCCACTTTCAGCACTTGCAAACCACAAATTTGAACTGGGGGAATGACCCAGGTACAGATTTTGTGGAGCACAAAAAAAAAAAAAAAAAAAAAAGATTTGTAAATTATTCCTAGCCTTGCTCTCTGTAGCTGCTGTCAAATCTCATTTGTGTTGCATATATTCACACATGGCTTGTGCACCAGGGTTGGTGTCAATGATGTGAAACACTGTTGGTTGTTGGATGCCTTCTAACTGAGGTGTGAATGTTTGTTCAAACATAAAAGTCATTCTGTGACATGTAGTGTAATATGACATATAAAACTTGGATGACCCTTTTGGTGCTCTTTTTGCCTCTTTCGAAGCATCTGACAGAATTGTTACCATTTACTGTATGGAAAAGGCAGTTAAAAATGCTTGTACAGTTTTGGAATTACATATTTTCTTATTTAACTATAATTTCTTTAATACAGAGAATGTTATACTCACACTGGTGTTTACAAGAATATTTTATGCATTTGTATATATTTACTAAAAACACTGAGGGGGATTGTTTATATTTATATCTGAGAAAAGTATAAACCAGTGCAGATTTGGAGTTGTTTAATCCATAATATCTTGATGAGACAGGCTTTCATCTGCTCGCACTTTTTCAGTAATGTGTGTAAAAAAAAAAAAAAAAGAAAGTGAGCCTTGGTGTTGCTGGCAGGCTAGTGTTGATTAGCATCCTCATTTGTTTGGCATAAATTATGGAGAAGCAGAGACAGCCTTTATTGTGGCTGTGAGCAAGCTTAGTTTCTTTCAATTAACACTTCATACACTCTTCACGCTGCAGGGGAATGACACGATGCTAATACATCAATGAACATGATCAGTAAACAAGATCACAATAGAACACGCTGAAGTTAATCTTTTCCTGAAATGGGCTGATTCGCTTATGAAAAGTATTGTGTGATTCCTTTAATAGCTTGTTATGAAGACTTTGCTGAGGTCGTAAATTAAGATTCATAGCCTCTTGTTGCAAAGGTCTGCAAGGTGTTCTTTACAAGAGCGTGTAAACGTAAACATTGCATTGATTTATTTATTTTTATTTTTATTTTTATTTTTTTAGCTTGAGTTGTTTTGGGGCACAAATGTATTGATTCATCTTGGCGCCATACATAAACTGACCTTTTGGTTCATTTCCTCGCTTGATGTTTCAGGGATCCGAGTGTGGAGGGAGCAGATTGGCCGGCGTTCACGCTGGAACATCAGCAGTATGTCACGCTTAACACCGGCCTGTCACAAACACTCCGGATGCTTCGAGCCCAGCAGTGCAAGTTCTGGGACAGTTTCCTGCCAAAACTGCAGTATGTCACAGGTGAGAGTCACAGAATGGGAACAGCCGTCCACCCACACCTCATAAACAAAGAAAATCATGACATGCTCACTTCTGCTTGTCTCTCCGGCTCTGCCTGGCCAGCACATGTGTCGTCTTCTAGTCTCTCGAGGACACCTGTAGTGCAGAACTGGCCAGCTAGTGGAGCTTAATCGGGGTTGTGGGAGGTTGAGTGTCTCAAAGGCGCTGCAATTATTTACATTTGGATTTTTTTCATTTGGCAGGTGCTTTAACAGGGTTCCCGCAGATCTTTAATATATATGTATATGTGTGTATATAGTTGTGGCTACTGGTCTGTCAAATAGGGGAAGCTCATTTTCGGCCTACATCATAAAATTGTGTATTTATTTAAAAGTAAATTGTACTGCCCTACATTCCTTTTCAAGAAAATGGTCTGTGACCGTGTCGTACCAACTAGACGTCTTTTCCAGTGACTGAATGAAAAATTATTAAACTCTGTAAAGTGAAACAAGGAATGTGGTGTATAATTGTGTGAAATGTATGATGAAAATCAAGCAATTTTGCCAAGCAAATATAAAGAAATAGGTTGCAGCAGTTTTTATTTCGACTGAACTTGAGAAATCTGCGATGGGACTGAGCGCGAATAGCTTCAATAGCTTTCGACAGACCCTCCAATCATCACGCAGAAGCTTGGAGTACAGGCCAGCCCACTCCTCATTTGCTCCTCATTCACCCCCAGAGACGCTAAGCGTCCGTGGGCGGGACATAATCGCAGTGTTTATCCAATGACCGTCTAGTTTCAAAGCACTGAAAAAAAACATTCAAGCAGCCGCACTGAAGTCAATGGACGCTGGGCTTCAACGGGGAAATGCACTGTGACGCTACGGAAATGTATGAGAAGAAAATCAAGTCAGCCGACCTGCTATATCATTGATTCTGAACGAACTCGTCTTTGAGATGAACGTTTTGTAATGCATTTTTAGTAAATAAAATTTTAATACAATAGTACATAATTTGACCATTAATTTTGTGACATTATAGGGGTAGCTGAGCTTCCCTTGCATATATTATATAATTTTTTTTTTTTTTTTTTTTTACATTTTTCTTACATTTTAGAGTTGGATTAGACATCTAAATGCTGAACCAAGTTTAAATTAATAAACATTATGGTTTTTGCTATTCTTTCTTTGAAGACAGACATGTTCAAGTTTCAATTAATGCCATTTAAGACTGTAAAAAATACTGTCTCTTGCACAAATATTTCATAGTCCAGTTTAGACATTCCTCTAACTAAAGTAACTTTAACTGCATGTGAACTTATTCTCATTCAATTGCAACTACATGTATAACTGTCAGAATAGACTGTCAGGGGAGGTTTAGGCTTAGTAGAATAAGTTGACATATACTTGCAAAGTTTCTGATAATCAGTATGTTGTTTGTTGTGTGTTTTTGGAGCCGTGAAAAAAAAAAAAAAAGTGTTAAAAGAAATTAAGCAGAACATCTACAAATACTGTAATGACTGCTTGTTGACATGTAGTTGTAAATATACTTACTGTTAGTATAGGGTATAAAGTGAACTATCAAATGTTACCATTTAAGATGGCAGATATGGACCTTTAATAAAACAAAATAAAATAATAATTTCTGTCACTGCTGTAGATTTTGTTTTTATTGAACCAGCACAAGAAAACACACACAATCTCAAAAAGAAAAAAATCCCTCCATGGCTGTTATATTTCACTAGCTTAATTCACTCGTTTAACAAAGTCACCTTCAATGTTGAATTTAAAATGTTCTAATTAAAACAACAACAAATGTAAGATAAAGCAATTGCATAATTTATTCTGCTAAGTTTAGTCTATTAGCTCTTTTAAGTAATCTGTACTTAAACATTTAAGTTAATTCATTTGAGAGATCGCATTTGGTTAAATCAATAAATCGAGTTCAATCAATTTTCCATTACTCAAACGAACTGAGGGAATCACTTTCCTCAAATCATTTGAGTACTCTCAACTTATTAGGGTTTACAGTGCAGCGTGAGTAGCAAGTACTTGCAAAATACATTCAGAATGTATTCATGGATCTATGTAATGGAGAAATACGTTGCAGTAATGCTGCTATGTAAAAAGGCAATCCATTTTATCCATTATACATGTATCCCACCATCAGGCTGTTTCAGGTGAAGCAGAATTTTGCTAAAAGATCACCAGTGGAAGCTATTTGAAGAGAAACTGAGAATAAAAGCAATTGAATCTAAAGTTATTCAGGCACCTGCAACTAAACACATGCCTTTGTGAGAAAGGAAAAAAAAAAATTCTTGGCTGCACTTTAGAGCATTTTGCTGTAGTTCCTCGCTCATTTAAACCTTTTTCAACTAAACATGTAGCTTGTGGTTTGTTTTTAGCCTTGCGGTGAGAGATGTGAGCTTTTAAGTGCCTTACTAAACATAAGGTGGGAGAGGAAGTCACGCCATTATGTACTGGAAGCAGTCGCTTGTGTGTTTGTATATTTAAACGTCTTTTGGCACATTTAAAATCATCTTGTAAACCTTGGGCTGTCTTCATAGCTGTCATTACTGATTTAAGCAATGAATATAGACTGATGCTTTTAATCGGCTTTCTGGAGGTCTCTGCAAGGTGACGCTCAATAGTGTAGCGTCTGGAAACTCCCGAAGTTCTGGCTGTCAGTATTATCGGTGGTAAAAAACGGAAGAGAATTGGAGTTCCAGGTAGTGCGACCGTGGGGAGCAGAATTGAATTTGACACTGAAATGGAATGAATCGATTCTGATTTGAGTCTAGGTGAAGAAATACATGGAGAGCTGCAGGAGAAAGCCTTGTCTTGTTTATGTACTGGAGGTCAGGCACCAGTGACTGCGCATACAAATGCACATATGCGCAAATTGAATTATCGTCACTGCGGGCAGTGTGCAGTCTCTCTGGCGCTTGTGACGGCAAAGCTGTTCCCAGAGGATTCGCAGACGTGCCTACTCTTTTGAGACTGCTACGCTTGCGTACAAGCAAGGTTTTTATTTTTTTTAAGTGAAGGCATAGTAATGGAGAAACCTTTTCAACTTGACTCATGAATATTAATTAGAGATGCAGCACCCAGTCGTAGTAGCTGATTTGCTGAAGTGCATGTGAGTGCGGGTCATGTCGAAGTGGTAAACTCCATTTGTGCCCCTGCTTTTATGCCAAACTGTAGTCTGGAAGTTAAGCAGTGATTTATGGTGTCTGAACCAAGTTGACATTATGAACTTGAAATACAATCCCTCCATAGCGTCCTGCGATTAAATGGCTTGATTAAGAGCACAGCGGTGATCGCTTGTAGCACGCTACTTGTAGGGTTTGAACCAGCAACCGGAACTAAACATTACCAATATAGAAGGCTGAAAATGCAGGTGTTTGAAACCAGCTATTTGGGTCTTTCAGTATATAGATGTGTGACCCTGGACCAATTGTGACTACAGTGATCCCTCGTTTATCGCAGTAGATGCGTTCCAGACCTGGCTGCGATGGGTGAAAATCTGTGAAGTAGGGACACCATATTTACAGTATTTATTTAACAGGTAGGTATTCAGTATTAAGACTTTTAAAACCCTCCCTTTACATAGTACTGTTAACAAACCACCCTTTAATGTACAGAACAC
>JAUMHI010000063.1:19523506-19542266 GCA_032359435.1 Enteromius unitaeniatus
TATATGCACAAATTCCAAATATTCACAATACTAATAAAAACTAAATTAATTTTTTTAAGATTTTAAATTATAAAATTAAAAAAAATTATATTATAAAATATATATTATAAAATTATTATTATTAATTATTATTATTAATAATTATAAGTAACATTACTTTTCATGCATTTGTAAAATAAACAATTTCAGCCTTTTTAAGCTTAACTGGCCCTAAATAGTAGTGTATGGAGAATAATTTCATCTATAATAATTTTGACGTGAAAATTGCAGGGACAATAGCCAATTCATTCATTATACAAAAATATTTAATATTAAATTTAAACATTTAAAAATCTTACTAACTCCAAACTTTGCATTTGAACTCTCAGTGAGATAGATAGTAAAATATGGTTGTGAAACCCTAAATTATGTTTTTAATTACAAGAAATTATGATATGATCCTTTGCATGTCTCATTGTGTTGCATCTATTGATCATTTTATGAGAAGAAGCATAAGCTGTGCACTGTCATTGATTGACTCTGATCTGCACTTCATTAAACCCCATTAGCAAACACACATGTGCCGTCACACTCGTGATGAAGGTCACACATTTACATGCTCACACACACAGACTGACATCTAGGAGAGAAATGTGCAGAATTCTCCTCGTGGAAGAGGAGGGTGGAGGAGAAACGACTGGTAATCATGGAGGAGGACTGTGGAAGCTGAGAGGAGAGAGTCCTTCTCGGCGCGTCGCGCACCTCGTCATTTGCAGGGCAACGTTGAGCACTCGGGGGTCTCTCTGGAGGACTTGTGTGATTGGGTAGATGAGAGGGTTTTGTTTCGCTGGAGCGGCAGCCTGCCACTGCCGGCTGTAAAAAAGATTATTACCCATAACTGCCTTCCCACACACACACACAAGTGTTTCAGAGTATCAAAGGACTCTGATTCAGAGATGCTGGGATAAAGAGTAGTGGTGCATAGTGCGTAGTGAATTTAAGTTCCATTAAAATGTTCACCAACTGAGATATTGTTATATTATTTATTAACATTTTTGCAATATTTAAATATTTTCATTTTGTTTAAATTAGTCATTTGTATGTGTCTGTGTTTTATTTTGTTAAGTTGTTGTGCACTTGCAAAGTTATTTATAGTCAGTAGAGCATCTTTAGGGAGATCATCACAATAAAGAGTTAGCAGATATTAATTAGAGAGTGTACTAATATTCTAATGAGAGTTAGTTGACATATAGGTATCTACATATGCTATATACATATAGCAAATCTACTTATTGTAGCTAAGGGACCATCAAAATAAAGTTTTACCTTACATGTGAATGTAAGTTTTAGTTACTGTAGTACATTTTTAAACTAAATTATTTCAAGAATTGTTGCTCTGTTGACTTTTTATTTCATTTAGTTTTATTTCAAATTACATGTTACATGTTCTTATTTTTTGTTAGTTTTAGTTCTTCAGTGGCCCATAATCAGAATAGATGGCATATTTAATTTTATATTTAAATCGCATTAAAATAGTTATTCTGTACTTTGGTGTCAATTACTTAATTTTATTTTAGGCTTCGTGTTCAATATGTTTGCCCTAAACTCACAACAGTTTTGGGTTGCAGTTCCCTAGAAACCATTCCAAAACCCTGGCAACCACTATAATATTGTTGCCGTTAAGTGCTATTGACATTTTTGTTACTAAACGTTTTAGTGTCAATAAAGGTATTTAAGGCATTTAATAATTTAGCATCTTTGTAAACATACAAAAAGTGGCAATTTTGGAAACAGCATGCAAACCCCACAAATAAGCATTAAATACTTGAAAAGAACAGCCATAATAGTTTGTATAATCTTTCTAAATACCACAACTCATTTCATTAAACACAGTTGCTTTCTTTTTCCAATTGTGTGAAGCTTTTTATTTCTGCCTGAAGCCCCTACGTATTCCTCACCTGCTTTCATTGTAAATGCTTTGCTCTGTTCCATTTTAACAAAATAATTTCTACGAAACTAGCAGGGACAATGGCAAAAAACCTTATGCTTTAAGATTGAAATATTTTTTTAAATGCTAGCTATAGTTTGTGCCGACGAAAGTGCGTGGGAGGCCATATACAGGTGACTGAGTCTATTTCCTTTATGTTTCATTTGCACACAGTGCCATTCGTTCCTTGTGTATGACGCAAATACCTTGTGTGCAGGTCTGAATATTCCACTGTTTTATTTATCAGGTCAAGGTGAGGTCGTTTGCGATTGTCAAATTCCCACATCAACTCACAGGAAACTCTCTTTTTCGCATCCAGTAGCTTGCATACACAGCATAAAGGAAGATATGAGGAAAATAAACAGGAGGAGGGAGTTGGAGAGGGCCGACTCATAGCATTGCGATTGTCATGCTGTGATTAATTTTGTTTGCTGTAATAGAAATCATTTGCAGGTCTGAAGTTGTCTGTTATTTCTTTAGGGAGTTCTTTCGGGTAACCGGATAGCTTCGGAAGCGTGAAAAAATCTCTGCTCAGGTAATAAAGAGCGGCGGACGATGGACTCTTTCGCTCCGCCCTCGATGCCAGGCCACTGAGAGCAGAAACGCAAGAAAAACTTGCAAAGGAAGGTGAGAAGAGGACAGGATGAGGGGGTGTCGCTGAATGAATACATTAATTATTGTGCGCACAAGAGAGTGATTAAAAATGGTTTGGGGAGTAAAAAAATGCAAATTAAAGAAATGAAACCTGTGATTTTCTCTTTCATGTGAGGAAAGAGCTGCTTTAAAATGAAATTGCTGCAGCAGGAGGGACTCCCTCAACCTTTGCCTTCAGACGAGCAGCTGGGGACCGCTAAATGTATCTGTTTTCTTTGCTAGGTGACTTGAGCTGACGTCAGAAACTGAGACATAAAGAACTGTGGGTCAAGTTAACCCGGTTAACTCATGCAGTACCAGTAAATGCCTGTGTGCCTTGCAAATACAGGAAACTGTTCATAATTGTATTGTTTCTTCATACAGAAACTGATCATAATATAATATAATACAACTATGTATTTATGTTTTATGTTATTTTTTATGAAAATAGCAAAACAAGAATAAAAAAAGGAATGTAGAAGTACTTACACAAATATAACTTAACCTTCAAACCTCTTTAAAATATTAAGGTTATATTACTTTATATATACTGTATTACTTACAATGGAATGATAGATTTCTGTTGTACCATTTTAATTAGATTGTCATTTGCAGTATTCTATTAGTTTAAATTCATTCAAGACATTAATAAAAAAGTGCCTAGTATTGTCCTTTTTCAGATCAAACTATATACGGTTTTGATTCATCTCAGATTATAGTTTTATTTCAGAATCTTTTTTAAAATCCTGCACAGAAAACAAATTAGAACAAAATGTTTAATTTGTGCTCTGTACTGTTACAGTATTTATACTGTAATTTTTAAAACTATATATGTATATTTGCACATAACTCAAAAACACACAAATTATGTGTGTGCATTACTTTTTCATTTTACTTTTCTTTTTTAATGGTTTGCTCTGCAAAATCATCTGATCAAGGCTGAATAAGAGCAATTGTTGATATGGGAACTGCATGATGTGCATTTTTAAGCTGACACACATCCTCCTCTCTGCCAATCCTCATCTTTCTCTGGGGCTTATGAATTCCAAAACCAACCTCAGCATCAACCCATCTCTCTTTTGCTCAGTAACTTTCTTTCTCTCACGCACACACCTCATCCTTCACTCGTCACCAACTATCTCCTCCGCCCCATCTGACGCCTTTTATGGAGAGGAACTAATCTCTAATCAGCTTAAATGTGTTTTTGCATCAAAATATTTAATCAGCGATTTTGAAAAGGTGAGTTTGAGGCACAGTGAGCAAGATAAGGCTAAGGATATCAGTTTAAGCTCGGACCCGAGACTTCTGTTTTTCCTCTTTGATGTCTTTCCAAAAGCAATCTTTTAGCTGAATGGGAGTCAATGTCAAGATGCATTTTATGTAATTGCTGTATCACTTTTATTTTCACTGTACATTTACTTCAAGTCTGGTCAGTTTTCAGTGTTTCTGAAGCCTCAAAAACTCACCAAAGTTGCATTTGTTTAATCAAAATTACAGTAAAAACTAAAATAATGAACGTTTACTCCAAAAATTTAAATCTTAGCATAAATTCTCAGTTTTCATTGAATTATTTGAATTACCATGTGCTGTATAACCCGAAATGCACTGCACAATTTCAACAATTTTGTTGTTTTTTCGACAGTAGTGGAATAGATGTGACCATGGTAACACCTTTAAAGACCCTCATTATCTGAACCTATAAATGAATAGAATTATTTATGTTTAAACTCGGTCTCTATGCTGCTTTACAGTGATGTTGCTAAAATATGAGTCCTCTATCCATAATATGAATCACAGTTTAACTATTTGACTCTCGTTGTGAAAGCACCCATTCACTTCAGAGGATCCATGAGCAAGTGAAGGAATGCTATATTTCCCCATGATAACGAAGAAACAAACTCATTCAATGTTCATCGCTCATCAGCATGATTCTGTCATTGACATTACTAAATGGGCCCAGGAATACTTCCAGAAACCACTGCTGGTAAACAGAATCACCCATGCTATCTGCTGATGCCAACTAAAGCTCTAATCTGTAAAAAGGAAGCCATATGTGAACATGGTCCAGAAGCGCTCTCATATTTCAAAGTGGAAAGTGTTCTGTGGCCAGACGAGGCCAAATTTGATATTTTTGTTGGAAATCACGGATGTCATGTCCTCCGGACTAAAGAGAAGGGAGACCTTCCAGCGTTTTTTCAGCGTTCCGTTTAAAAGGCGTCATGGGGGTGCATGAGTAAATATGGTATGGGCTGCTTGCATGTTTTAGAAGGCACTATGAATGCTGAACGGTATATAAAGGATTGAGAGTAACATATGCTCCCTTCCAGATGACGTGTTTTTCAGTAAGACAATGCAAGACCACATAGGCTACTGCATCAATTAAAACTGCGTGGCTTCGTAATAGAAGAATCTGATGCTGAATCTTTCAGCTATAGAGAACAGTTGGTACATCACTAAATGAAAAACTCAAAAAGTGACCACCACAAACTCTTCAACAGCTGGAAACCTATATCTGGTAAGAATGGGAGCAAATTCCAACACCAAAACACTATAAACTGTTTAGAAAAGAAGAGATGTTACACAATTTTAAACATCTATCCAGCTATGTTGAGATCTATAGCAGGCATCACATTTGAAATGAGCTCATTTTGACCATAAAATTGTACAATTTCTCAGTTTAAACATTTGTTATGTTAACTATCATCTATTGTAAATAAAAATTGGCTCGTGTGATTGAAAATATTTTAGTTTTCATTTTAGTTTTCATACACAAAAAAAACCAAAAACAAAACATCCCTACATTTCCAGAATACTCGGGTTGTGTTATTGTTCATTCAGCTAGTGGTTAGGTTTGAGTTTTGCGTGTGAATTTTGGTTTGTGATTTTGAACATGTGGTTTGGCAATTAGTGTTATTTACGTAACATTTTCAATAATGTTCACAAGCTATTACAGTATATGTTTTTTCGTAGTCTGCTTTCCCTTTCCAGTACTGAAGTGTTGCTTTGTTCTGTTGAGAGTGCAACCTTTAAATATCCAATTACCACTGCGAGAAGTTTTTCAAAGATCAAACGAAGTGAGTTACGGACAGTTAGTTGTGTCTGCTATAGACGCCGCATCTGTGGTTACATTTTCAAAACTCACTTTTGTGTTTTCTTTTTCTTTTATTTATTTCACAGCTGCTTTTTCCCTTGCTTGTTAATAATTTTAAAGAAGTCAGCAATCAAAGGAACATGCAATTTACTACCTTGTGCTGTGGCTCATACATATTCAACAGCTGAGGCGTATTTAGTTGCTGAGTGGGGCTGTGTCACGCTACAAGACTCGACAAGAAATATAATCAACTTGCCTTTTTTTCTCCCTCAATCTTTCTGACAGTCCACAGTGGAAAACATCACACTCTGTCCTATTTACATGCCCCTTCATCTCTTCTTCTGTAATTTTAAGCTATTTTTGACCAGGTTCTGATGATATGAATGAATGAACGAATGAACAAGCAAGCCAACGAACGAATGAATGAATGAACAAAGGAGTAAACATCAAGAATATCTGTATTTCTTCTAAAGAACACTTAATGTCATTAACGTGATGTGCAGGAACATGAGGTCAGTTCATCAGTTTTGTTCACAAACACTATTAGGATCACTTGTAATTGCTTTTGAATGAGGCTTGTTAGATGCGTGATTCACAATCTCTGCAGTTTTAATCAAGATTCTGCGTGGTTTAATAATTTATTTAAAAATAAATGGCAGATGAAGGATGTTGTGCAATGTCACACTTCATCTCTTCAATCTGTGCTCATCATCATTGCTCTGTCAGGTCACAATAATAGCACAGGTAAGATAAGCAAGCGGTAATTAGACGGCCTAAAATGCCACCAAAAGCAGAGCAATTTGCATAAAAGACCTTGAATTAGAGACCTGCACGGGACGGATTTTTCAGTCCCGCTCCCTCAAGAATATGTCCTGCTTCCGCCTGCTCCCGCAAAAATATATATTATTTTGTCCCGCTCCCGCCCGCAAAAGCCCACAGGTAAACATATAAGTAGTTGTAAATATGTTTCGTTTTATTTGAGTTTAATTAAATGGAATGATGAACATGGACACGAACGAGGAGCTTTTCAGAACATAGAAATACAGTTAGAAATAGGCTGATAATTTTGCAATGAAACAAAATAATAATAAACTTTAATTTCTTAAGTGGTCAAACAGAAAAGCATTTGGCCTAATACTTCTTCAGAACGTGCATTAGCCTTTGATGAAACCGAATGGATAGACTTCATTGAACAGGGCCATACAGTGTGCCCGTTTAGTCAGGTTTCCACCTTTTTTCCACAGGCTTCCTTACAAACGATCCCAACCCCAACCCCACCTCCCACATCCATCCGTGGCCATCAACACGCTGTAATTGACCCAGGGCGTCCTTAATACATATCCCCCTCAGACGCCACTGCTAAAGTGGCTGTAAGAGGCACAGGCTGATTGGGGAATCAAGGCAAGAGCTCCTCAGCCTACAGTTCACCGGCACCAGGCTTTAAGTGAACCCGCTAGAGTCCCGCTGAGGGGGCCGGACAGCTCTCCTAAAAAGGATGGAGTGGAGAGCGGCCATCCTAATCACAAACTGCCATCGGCTGCAATTCCCAGGGGGCATTGCAATCGGCCCATCCTGAAGGCGGCGGCACCGCAGACCAAATGGATGTTTATAAGATGCGTTATGTAGACGCGGCCCCATTTATTCTCCCCTGATTAGAGCTGTCAGGGCTGATTCCTTATGGGCTTTTTATTTATTTCTCGTCTTCGGAGGGGACGGGAAACTGTTGAGCACAGCACAGGAGCGGGTAGTGTTTACTTGGAGAATAAAACGCGAATGGGGATTTTAGTGGGGGAAAAGACAGAAAATGACATTGGTTTTGTGTGTGAGAGCGACTCTGGTGAGTTTATATCCATTCCACATGTTGAAATCCAAGACTGTGGTCATTAATCAACATATTGAAGGGATTCTGAGGGAATTAAAGACTTCTGAGCCATCCTGAAACCCTGTCATTCCTGTCAGCCGTAACCCAGATACCAGCCGCACGAAATTAGACTTTGTGAGCTCCAAATCCATTTACAGTGAATACAGACTAGATTTTGGTATAGAAACCAAAATCTATAGTTTCTGAAAAGCTGCAAGAATCAGATATACAGTAGGTTAGTTGTATCAGCTGGCTTTGCTCCAAGTATACTACCAAACCTGTAGCTAATGCAGATTAGTCAATGTTTTCTTTTACTTGGGTCATTTTATTTATGGTTTTGTTACACATTAAGGCACTACATACAACTATGTTGACATCTGTGGAATTTGACTAGCTTCTACCAAGTGACAGCAAAGATGTTTTGAAAATAGTCAATGTCAAAAAAATTAATAATCAAATAAATTAATTTTAAAAATATTTATGTGTCACGCCATCAGGTGTGCCTTGTGTTTATGTTTTCCATGTCCAAGTGCTCTATATTTGTTTTCATACCTGTTCCCTCGTGTCTTCTCCCTTTGCCATTAGTGTTTGATTCTCTGCCAGCTGTGTGTTCCAGGTGTCCTGCGTGATGTCTTTGATTATGTCCTGTAATTAAACCATGTCTTGTGTATGCCTATAGCTCTCTGTCGTTAACGTTATGTTGTGTGATCGTCTGCACACCTTCGTCATGATTTACCTTATGATTTAAAAATGTTTAATTACACTGAAAAAAAATGGTGTATAGTTTTTTATTATTATTATTATTATTATTACTGTTTTACATACATTTACGAAAAGGCAAGCAATTGTTGCATTATTAAATAAATTCAATTTATATTTTACATTTATATTTACATTTTGATCTAAACTATTCGTTCAATATCATAAATAATACAATTGTAATAGTTATTGTTGCACGGCGGTTCTCTGTGGCGCTGTCCAACGAGCATCAGCGGGAACCTTCCCCGGAGTTTTAGTTTCTACCTGGACCCTTATTATCCGAACTCCCGGACTTCCGCGCCGAGTTTGCGCGGGCTCTCGGCCTCTTTAAGCGAACGCGGGAGATCGTTCAGTGCTAAGTTTTGTTCCTGGAAGCATCACTGAGCGTTTTCCCTGTGTTTTTCGGATTTCCCTGTCTACCATTGGATTGTTTATTTCGACGCTGATTCTAGCCTGTGACCCCGACCATTGCCTGGACTATCTCTCTCGATTCTTGCCTGTGACCTCGACCATTGCCTGGACACTCGTTTTGATTCAAGCCTGATACCCCGACCTTCCGCCTGTCTCTGGTATTGTACTGTCTCATCTACTGGCTGTTGTATGCGCCTGATTGTTCCTGCTTGTACGACTATTCTACATTAAAAACTGTTTGCAAATGGATCCAATGCCCTCTGAGTTATCCATGTCACAGAAGACTTCGCCAGACTCGGATTCAGCAGCAGTATACCAGTTAGCCGAGGAAGTCAGCCGACAGGGTGCGGTACTCAATACACATCACCAGCAGCTGGAGAAACTGACGCATTTAACTGAGGAGATGGGACAGTCGCTCCGCACCTTAAACGCCTCCATGCAAGCCATGAGTGCCGCCATGACAGCCTTAGCTCAGGGGCCAGCAGCAGTCGCTGCCCCCGTGCCAGTTCCGACATCTCCAACCTCCAGCCACGCCGCTCGGGTTTCTCTCCCCGAGAAGTATGATGGCACTCCGGGGAGATGTAGGGGCTTCTTGATGCAGTGTAACCTCTACATCTCCCGTCAAGCCAGCTGCTTTTCGGACGAGGAGAGCAAAGTGTCACTGATCTGTTCGCTGCTGGTGGGACGAGCCCTGGATTGGGCAACCTCTCTCTGGGAGGGTCAACGGATGTCCCAGGTCACCTACCAGGAGTTCCAACAACAGTTTCGCGAGGTATTTGATCACTCCAGCGGAGGGCGTGACGCCAGTGAGGAGATCCTCGCACTAAAACAGGGAACAAGCACGGCCGCAGACTTCACCCTGCAATTCCGTACCCTCGCCACACGCACAGGCTGGCCTCCGGACCCTCAAGGCCCTCTACCGAAAGGCGCTTTCACGCGAGTTACAATCTGAGCTGGCCTGCCGAGACGAGGGCAAATCTCTAGAACAATACATGGAACTGGCCATTCAGTTGGATAACCTCATCCGCTCCAGACGCGTCCGACCACCAGCACCAACCCGTCCCCTTTCCTTCACCACCACTCAAAGCGTCCCGGAGCCCATGCAGATCGGTAAAACTCACCTCACCGAGGATGAACGTGATCGCCGAATCCGGGACAACCTCTGCCTGTACTGTGGACAAGGAGGACACATCCGCGCCAACTGTCCCGTGCGCCCACTACGATCCACTCCATCTCGGGTGAGTTACATGGCCCGAGGGCGCTTCTTGACGTTCCCTGTAACCATTAAGATTAATGGGTCTTCGATTGCCACTTCGGCCTTTATAGACTCTGGGGCAGAGGGGAACTTCATAGACGAACAGTTTGCTAAACGTGTGCATCTTCCTCTGCTTCCATGTACTCCCTGTGTGGCTGTCGCAGCCCTAGACGGACGACCTCTGGGCACTGGGAAAGTGTCGTACACCACTGAGGATCTTCAGCTCCACATTGGACCCCTTCACTCTGAGACGATACGTCTCTTCACAATTCACTCACCAGAACACTCGATCATCCTGGGCCAGCCATGGTTGGAACGACATAACCCAACCATCTCCTGGACTGAGAAGCAAATTATGAACTGGTCACCGCACTGCCATGCTCACTGCCTGTCCCTTCCACCCACAACTAATAAAGCACCCGAAACACTCGTCACCGAGGAGGATTTTCACAATCTTCCCCTCGAATACCACGACCTCAAGGAGGCCTTCAGCAAGGAAAGAGCCACTCAACTGCCACCACACCGCTCCACCGACTGCGCCATTGAACTCCTGCCTGGCGCCACAGCACCGATGGGTCGCATCTTTCCCCTATCACAGCCTGAGACCGAGAGCATGAAGGCCTATGTAACCGAGGAGCTCCAGAAGGGGTTCATTTGACCCTCTACATCTCCCGTGTCAGCGGGGTTCTTTTTCGTAAAAAAAAAGGATGGAAGTCTCAAGCCCTGCATCGACTATCGAGGTCTAAATGAGGTCACGGTAAAATATCGCTACCCGCTTCCTCTCGTACCCGCCGCCCTGGAACAGCTCCGGAGGGCGCGATTTTTCACCAAACTAGACCTCAGAAGTGCCTATAATCTTGTCAGAATCCGAGAGGGGGACGAGTGGAAAACAGCCTTCTCTACGACCACCGGGCACTATGAATATTTGGTTATGCCCTTCGGCCTCTCCAATAGCCCTTCCGTGTTCCAGGCACTAATCAATGACGTCTTTCGAATGGAATTGAACCAGACCGTGATAGTGTACATCGATGACATTTTAATCTACTCAGAGACGCTCACCGATCATGTCAACCACGTGCGGAACGTCCTCAGGAAGTGGATTCAGTGACCCCGACCATTGCCTGGACTATCTCTCTCGATTCTTGCCTGTGACCTCAACCATTGCCTGGACTCTCGTTTTGATTCAAGCCTGATACCCCGACCTTCCGCCTGTCTCTGGTATTGTACTGTCTCATATACTGGCTGTTGTATGCGCCTGATTGTTCCTGCTTGTACGACTATTCTACATTAAAAACTGTTTGCAAATGGATCCAACGCCCTCTGAGTTATCCATGTCACAGTTATATTGTATGTTGACAGCATCCACCTTTTTATCTAATCGTGGTTTGTCATCCATGCGCAGCTCAGTCCTCATAAGCACAAGAAATTCCACCCAGAGAAGCAATATGTGTAAAGAGGAATCCAAACGGACATGCATGACAACACTAATCCCAGAACAATGCAGACGAAGAGAGAAAAACATGAGGACTTTTTGTAAAGGTGAGCTTCTTATGAGTTTTCACTGTGATTCACATTTGTTTCTGTCTCTTTGAGTTTCCTTCCTTCTTTTGCTGGTGTTTTCTCTCTCCTTTTGTTTTTTTGAAATAAATGTGCTCAGACCAGCTCGATATGTTCTGGTGTATCAACGTCACACTGAATCTCCTCTTACAAACTGAAAGCTTTGTTTCCCTCCATGCACTGATAATATATTATTGTCTAGTTTGTAACCTGTGTTTTCATATCACCTGCTGGACTCCTAATGTCTGTTTTATTTATTCAGTTTATAAAGTATAATTCATTATAAATGTATTTTAGGATTTATATGACAAAATTGTATTTAGTATTAAAATGCATAAAAAATAAAAAAATAGTATAAAAAAAATCTATCTTATCTATCATAAATATTTGGTTTTGTTACACGCACACACACACACACATATATATGTATATATGTACGTGTGTGTAGAAATGTAGACAAAACATTAGTCTTTGTGTAAATGCTCACAAAATCAGAAGACTTTGTAAATGTTTATAAGCATCTATTTCAAAAATTAAAATGTAAACAATTTTAAAAAATCTGGGATTTTTTTAGAATTAAAACAGAATTAGAAATAGTTTATTGCTGTTATGTGAATAGTATATAATAAAAAGGTTACTGTAGTCTCATTTTGAGTATTTTAAAATGTAATCAAGTGCTTAATTTTTGGAACCCGATTACATAATCCAGACTGCATATGGTACCCAGTACTGTTTGCATGACAATGTTAAAAAATAAATAAATAAATAACGCCCAACATTCTCATCCACAGGAATTCCAGGAGCGATGACATCACCAGGATCTCATTACCAGCTACAGTCATATAACTGCACTGTGATCGCATGCATGTGCTCAAACCCAGATGAGGAGACTCTTCTCAACAGCAGCCGTGAGACAAATAAGAGAAGCGGGGCGCAAGGGCGGGTGACACTGGCTCAGGGTTGGAGCAGGATCAGAGACGAGTGGACCGAGCGTTTGGCAGCACTCAGAGCGATGAGAGATTGGTGTGTCAGTCCCGCTGCTGGAGGATTTTTGCTCCTCAACTCGTGGGCCGGGTGTATGTGTGTGTGCTTTCTCACACCGGGTCATGTTTCATACAGTACTAGGGCATAAATATCCACTCTGTTGAGCATGATTGGCAGTCTGTATATTTTAGGGAGGATAAGTGACAGACTGTCTATCTTCCTTTCTCTCTTTTCTCTCTATTAATTTTACTTTCACTTCCTTCTGTACTTGACCTAACCATCCCTGTGATTCATGTAAGCAGCAATAGAATTTACAATTAATCAAATAATAACTAATCACTGAGAAAGACTCAAACATACTCTGAAAAAATGGGATTAATTCTACAATGAAAAAAATATGCATTTGAAAGACATTTTTAGTAGATAGACTGGCATGCTACCTTCTTTAAAAAAATGCACTTTATAAAATATATATATATATTTATATATATATATATATAAAGGTCTACATTGCTGTTCAAAAGTCTGGATTTTTATTATGCATTTATTTCTATTTCTATTATTCCTTACAATATGTCAATATAAGTTAACTGTGTTTGTTAATTAACAAGGAGAAATGATTATAAAGCTAATATTTTGCTAATCTTAGTTAATCTTAATTTCAGTGTTTACTAATGCATTATTATTATAATACAAAGTAAAGCAGTGTTCATTGTTACTTGTTAGCTCAAGTCATGTCCTTTAACAAAATAAAATAAAATAAATATATATATATAAATATATACTGTATACGATTTATTTTTTTGTGAATCTTTTACTTTGATTGTATTGAAAAGTGTGGCCAGTTTATATGTTGAAAACTCACTTTCTGTGTTCCGCAGAATAGGCCAAAAGTGATTGGAATTACATGTGGGTGAATAAATGATGACTGAGTTTTCATTTTATGCTGAACTATAACGTGAACATCTTATTCCGGAGATAGTTGGATGTTTGTGGGCTGCAGTGAGCTCTACAAGTGCAGTAAGTGATGTTACCCATTTTTCAACCTTCTGCCAGACTTCAGCCACTGAATTAGATCTGCCCTCATTCCTTCAACCCCAAACCCTGACCTCCAAAGGCATGTCAGCAAAAACCCATACAGGCAAAGTTTAGACTGTTCTTCTGACTCTCCTGTGCTGCGAGTCTCATTTTGATACAGACACATTTTACTCTTCTGCTCTAGTTCCTAGAGACATTTTATGCATGCGTTTCCAAAACTATGTCTTACAGCGCTGTTAATCTTTTCTAATTTTGTACTTTGCCTTCTAGCTGCTGCTTGAATCAGATCCACACACATCTACTGTCAGTCTCTATTCATATATTTCTCTCTCTCCAGGCTAACGTGGGCACATATACGCTACTCATAAACCATCTTTCGTGTTTTCCGGCTCGTTTGAAATATATCTATGTGTGACGACGTGCAATGTAAAACCCCTCTGGGAGCTGAGTAACTTCTCATGTCTATTTCTGTGCTTTTTCATGCACGTTTTTTTCCACAGATCAGCGTTATAAATAAAAGTGCTAGTCAGTGGGAGTGTTGGAGTGGAGACGTTATGCAGCGATTCTCCCGCTCCTCTGTGTCAGCCCACAGTCTCCCACTCACTCAGCACAGGGTCAGCTGCGTCACGGCGCCTACGATTCCCACAATCCCTCACTCCTGTTAGGACTCACCCTCGTTAGGGCTCCACACAGGAGACCTCAATCACACTTAGCATTACACAGATCCATTTATATGTAAAGTTGCATTAATGATTGTGCAGTTATCATGTAAATTCATAATTGATTTACCCTGCTGTGCTACAATACCTGTTTGGTTAATAAGACTATTCATAATGAGCAATAGAAGATGTCTTCAGATGCAGGTTGGGTACTGTATATTGCTTACATGAGAGTGAAGCTTGCCTTCAGTATAGACATAGACATGCAGTTTTTTGACCTTGCAAATGTCAACCTGTTTTTGAAGACTCCCAAAAACCAAAATATGAACCGTTCATTACCCATAATTTACTTTAAATAATTTTTTACTATATTTTTTGTTTTACATTTATTATAAAGAAAAAAATTCTTTTTGTGAAAACTGTAGCATTTGTTTAAAATTAAAATATTTTTTGTGACATTATAAATGTCTTGACTGTCCCTTTTGATGAATTTAATGCATCCTTGGTGAATATAAAAATGCCTTTATAAAGAAGTTACTTTTATTTACTTGTTTATTTTAACAAAGTCTTTCACATCAGCATATCATATTGCCCTTTCTAATAACCCTTTCTGTATTCAGTTATCTCTCAAGTGAATGTAAAAATAAATAATACAATAAAAAAAACAAACAAAAAAAACATATGCATCTAAAAGGTATCATCATGTGACGTGCATTAAGCATTCCATAAGCCGAGACAGTCGTGAATGTGCTGTTTTTATTTCATCTAATCTGCCCTCTGTTCTAGGGACTGTGACTGTGCTTCTGGCTGTTCCTCTTGCTGAAGATAAATGACAGATTTGATCTCAGGAAGTCCTCTGGATCACCCTCTTGCAAAGACGTCCAACATCAGAACAGAGTTTGACTTTGCATTCCACCTCTTTGTCTTTCATTCGTGACTGGAGAAAATAAATCAGCGGTGAGTTTTAACAAACATCTAAAGTAGCATCTGAAGAGGCTGCTTTATAGATTATTTGTTTTAGTAAATATTTTTGACTCCTGGGTTTAAATCTATTTGTATATTGTATCCATTGACTGCTCAACTAATATGAATTTACAATATACTACGTGAATGTATTTTCATGTCAGCAGTGTTTGTATGGCCTAAACCAGAGACTTTGGGGTTTTGCTCCCATTCTCCAAAAATTCATCTACATTTCTAAAGGATGTCTTGGTTAAAGTATGCACATAAGTTTGAACCATGAGCGCTGTGACCCATGTTGATGCGATGCGGTGTGTGTGAAGGGTACGCTTCAGGACACTGACGCCTGTATGCATCTTCATGAATGCTTTTGTCTCTTCGCTGATGTAAACAGAGGCTTATCTGCCGGTGAGATCATGCATCGCTGATTTATCCTTCCATGCATCGAGCCCAACATTATCTGTCACATTGGACATGCCACAGAGTCACTCCAGTGCTGGAGAGTTCAGTCAGGAGAGAAGAGAATCATGCAAAAGCAGGTGAGATAAGATCACATCCCCTCAGGATTGGATTTAGAGAGTGCTTATTAGCAAAAGTTTTATTGTGTTCAACATGCGTTCATAGATGCTTACAAACATCTATCTAACTATCTGTCTATCTGTCTATCCATCCATCCGCCAGTTTATTGTCATGGTTTTTACTACTTAAGCTAAACTCTTCAAGGGCACATACATATGCACAAATGGGTTGATTATTTCCTTTTTCAATGTCATTAATGGTTTATTCCTGTCTAGGTATGTGGTTCTTGGCCAGAATAAGCTTGAAAATACACTTTCAACTTTACACCGGTACGTTTTGTTCTACAAGATTAGCTTTTGCTTATATTAGTATGAGATAAAGATGAATGCGTTTTCTTTTTTAAGAACTGTAAATCACTCTTTGTAATCACTCTTTTCATTAGCTCATTCCTCAGTTCCGCCGTTGTTGGTGGATTGGGAATTGAAGCCAAAAAGTAGGCCAGAAAACAACAATACATTTTGTCAAATCAGCATTTTAGGCTTCGAGCTCCAGGTGTTGGAGACCCTGAGAGTTTTCTCCCATATGCAAAATGACTGCTTTTAAAAATGTCAGTGCATTCAGCAACCTGTACTTCTAAAAGTTTTTTAATTGTCCACTTAGGAACTGAAACTCCCTAATTACACACTTAACAATATGGCACGGCATTTTCCTAAGGCCATCAGCCTAATTCTGATTGGCCGAGAAGACATTGTATGCAGAATGAGGTTTCCATCTGACTGTGTCAGAACTAACTTCCTTGCTCCCTGGTAATTCAATGACTTTTGTATTATGTCTGAGCCTTTTTAGCTTTAGCCAGGCTTCCGAAGCATTATAATGTGACATCAAGAACAAATTAACATGCCTTAGAGATAAGCACGTGAAAATTGAATGCTTATTTTGTGAGAATATGATTTATGAAAACAGTCATTTTTTCAGATGCCATTTTTTCCTTTAATGGTCACTGCCAGAAATCCTGGCTTCTATTATGCACCTAATTAATGGTTTGTTTCCATATCACCTCCTTTAAAACTAATTTTTTTTCACTCCTCCTTTCATCCAGCGCGCAGAATCCGGGCGAGTGTGACTCACACAGCCCTGCTGGAGTGTCTGCTGTCAGCAATTCTGTCAGAAAAGTGGGTGACAGAAAATAAATAATGACAGGTAAGATGACATGCACTCGTGCAGACACCTGTAAACAAACACTCACACACATACTGTAGCTATGCGTGCACAAGTGTAATGTGCACACAGTCGCACTGCAAATGTGCCAAATAGTGTTTCCATCTACCTGTTTGGCAGATGCTGGTATCTGAAGTGACTTGCATTGCATGCAATGTATAGATTTTATAGATTCATTCATTCCTTGAAAATTAACTTCAACCTCAATCACCTTCAAGTGCCCCAGGAGCTACAGGAGTGATCTTAAACATGCAATGAAAAGACATTATTTGCTCAAATAAAACAGTATATAGTTGCAAACTGTTCTTTTTTTTTTTTTTGTTAAAGAATAATTTTTTTTTTCAACAAGGATGCATTAAATTGATGAAAAGTGATTGTAAATACATGTATTAAAAAGGACCAATAACATTTTTTTTTTTGAATAGATGTTGTTTCTTAGATTTTTTTTATTCATCAATTTATTTTAAATTGCAATGATATTTGACAACATTAACATCATTTGTTTGTTTACACATTTTAATGCATCTACTTATGAGACTTCTTTCAAAAACATATTTACACAAAAGTATGTACAGTATGTAAATTGTATACTAACATTAATATTGCAAATTTTGCAGTTCAATATATAATTGAAATTAGAATAAAGGCATGCGATCAAATAAAAGATAACTTTTGTTTTTGGTTTAAATATTGCTTTAAAAAAGTTGTCTTTTAACTAAACATTTCATAGGAATAAAATATGACACCAGAAGTCATATACAATAGTATACAATATAGATAGCAACTCAAAAACAAATGTGTTGAGACAAACTTTAGGTTGCTAACATATTTCTAACATATTTCTGACAACAAGAAAATGGGTAAAGAAACGGCATGCATTTGTAACTTTGTCCATTTCATCCCCTTGCAAGAACATGAATTTACAAGTTGTTACACTGCTGTCGAGAGTCGTTGAAGCGGAGAAAGTAACACCCGTCCTTTGCTGGTTTGTGCTGGTAAGGACCAGCATAAACCATCTTAAACCAGCATCCCAGCTTCAAAATATACCTAACCAGCATATGATACGCATTAAGAATATACGTTATAGATAGCAACTCAAATAATTGAGAAATATTATTAAATACTGTTATTGTTGAGATCTCCTGAAAACTCTACTACAGTTATGAGATTACTGTCATCTTTTTTGCCAGAAAATAAATAAATAAATAAATAAATAAATACAAATTTGGCTCCATATGCTCTCAATTTAATCTGTGCTATTATAACTTGGCTAATTTAAGATTCTTTTGTGTTGTGCTTTTCTTCACATCCTGACCCATTTGTTTGCTGCAGTCACTAGCACTTAAGATCACTTTGTCACAATGTAAACTATGACAAATAAGAATCAACCAACGGCACAGAGAAAATGAGATGTTGTGACTCGATCTGTGCATTAATTACTTCTTCTCTGTTCAGCGCTGCTCGTAACTTGACAACAGTTTGTGTCATCGCTGGAAATCCTGAGCCTGTGGGCAGAATCTCTCATCCAGGCATGAGTTTCCATCATCTTGCATGCTGTTCTTCTTTGTGTACATATTTTTTGCGGTAAGGTCAGATATTGCATCATTCGATTTTACAAGCACTCTGGCCAAACAAAGACTTACAACAATGTGCCAGGAAGGGCAGAAGGACACAGAAGAAGACAAGCCACAGAAAAGAAAGGCACATTTAATTATATTTTCCAGTTTATTTTAGCACCTACAAGTCATCCTTTACTCACCCTCATGTTGTTCCAAATTTATTTACAGGGTGGGCCATTTATATGGATACACCTTAATAAATAAATAATAAAATGGCAACCATGGTCACC
>JAUMHI010000063.1:19542366-19553642 GCA_032359435.1 Enteromius unitaeniatus
ACATATACTAATGTGCCACAAACAGGAAGTTAATATCACCAACCATTCTCATTTTATTAAGGTGTATCCATATAAATGGCCCACCCTGTATTCTTCTGAGTGGATATTGAAGAATGCAACTATTGCATATTCATGCAATTGGATGCATCGAATGGAGCTTTTAAGCTAAACAAAAGGATGCAAAAATATCAAAAAGTGTGATAACATTAGGCCATGGGTCTTTTGGTATACTCAAAATCATCTAAAGTCATGGATCACAGTAAATTAATCAATAATTAATTTGAATGATTCAGTATGTTTTTAAAGATTATAAATCTTGGTCTGTTATACATACAAAGCTTCAGAAGTCTCGAAGGTAGCTGAGCCTAAAAGACCCATTGCATTGTGCTTTTTAGAGCTTGAGAGCTTCAGTGCATCTTTGTTATAATAGCATGGAAAAGAGCAGAAGTTCACAATTATTCAATTTCATATTCTGTAGATTTGATCTGTGCCAGCGGTTTGTACACAAACAGCATGAAGCTAACCTGAAAGTCCAGGATCTGCACTTTCATCTCAGTAGCTGAGACAGAGAGACAGGTCTGAAGGGCATTGGGTATGTCTGGAATGGTATACAACTTTCATGTGCTGACCAAAAACAGTATGCAGTGTGTATTCTCTGAACAGGATGCAGAGTTCCTGTATGCAGGAAACACACAGGTGATCTTCAACATTTGCCAAATGCGATGCACTTGACTTGACCTTCCATTTTCATTGAAATCTGTAGCATTTATTAGTGATTTCGTCATTAGTGTTTGTGCTGCAGACATGAATGACTCAGATTGCGTAGTTTGTCCAGAAGAGGTGCACAATTACTATTTTTTTATAATGATTAGATTTATGCCTTCCATTTAACGGACAATAAAAATCCATCAATCTAGAATTGACAACCCAGTCTCACAGCAATTCGTACATATTTTACGAGGCGGCAACTTGTATGAATTTTACGGATGGCCTAACCCTGCAAGACAAATCGTACAAAATCGTATGAGTGAGGTCACTGTAAAAGTGATTTTTCCACCTCGTTTGAATACGTACAAATCAAATCGTGAGACTGTGTTCAACACTGAACGAGGAACCAAAACCATATATAAAGACTTGATACAAAGACTCGATATGTAAAGACCTACAGAGTCAGTAAACAACCACATATGGAGGAAAGGAAAGGACGTGACATGTGGCCAGGTATGGTTTCCCATACTAGGAATTTGTGCTCTGCATTTAACCCATCCAAGTGCACACACACTGCAGTGAGAAGTAATCAACCACACACACAGAAGTGAGCAGCCATTGCTGCGCGCCCGGGGAGCAGTTGGGGGAATGGTCCCTTGCTCAAGGGTCTCACCTCAGTCGTTGTATTGAAGGTGGAGAGAGCGCTGGTTATTCACTAACCCCACCCACAATCCCTGCCGGATCTACATGCGTACAAACACCAAGACACATCCTAGTAAATGCATAACAATATACTAAAAACACCTAGCAATATTATAGCAATCACCTGACAATCACCTATAACATTAAGCTTTTTTTTTTTGCATTTGAAGGCACAGTGCACATTTTCAGAAAATTAATAGATAATTTATTATAAATATTAGTAGTAGTAGAGAATTTATTTATTTACTGAAGTGGTTTTTTGCCACTTTTACTTTCTTGTCAAATCAAGAGCCATCCACAAAAATAGTTCTAGTATTCATCATCTGTTTATTTTGATGTTTCACATGTCATTTTGAAAATGCACTGTGTCATACTGGACTTTAGCGATTCTGTGAAGCTGTATGAGTACATTGCTAACACTAATAATCATAATTGGCAATTGGATGAAAGCGATGAGAAAATCAGTTTTAGTGTAGTTTGATGTTCATATGCACATTCTCTAATGAGAACAGCTTAAACATGTGCATGGTGCAATGGCACTTAAACTTTAATGACCTGTGGAAAATGTATGAAATTCATTAGCAAAGGTTTAAATTGCCGTTGCAATCAGCTGAACAATACAGCAAATGTTTTACAAATACAACCTGCTATGCATTTTTTTTTATTGCACTGAAATTTCAGTGGTTATGTGTAGGGTTATTTTGAGCTCCCCCAGTAACCTCTAATATCGCTTTTAGACTTGTATTTATGCCCCGTGTGGTAAATGATAAATTATGTTTGTGTAAATTATGTCCTTAGTGGTTATATAAGCCACTTAAAAAGCTAGATTCACTGCAATAAAGCCAAAAATGCTTTATTTTCTCCCATGAGTTAAATAAATAATCAATTTTTAGAATAATATAGTATAGAATAACCAGAGATTGCATGTAACAGACTGCTGCGAAATAACTTTTTGTTTGTTTAAAATAAAATAAATTAATCTAAAACAAAGCCTAGAAGAACTTTATGAAATGTATACCCATGTCATTATTTGTTTATTGTCAAGCTCTTCCAAACCTATGACCTTTCATTAAAGACGTTTATTTAATGTTATAGACATTTAGACCATTTATTTAGTTTTTCATTTATTCTTTCATTCCACTTTGAGAAAAAAAGTAAAAATGTTTGAAGAAATGTACATTAAACTAAAAAACACAAACACAAATGTATCCTTAATTTCTTTTTTGTAACAGTTTTAAAGCAATCAAAAAATCCGCGACAAGCACATGGAGTTTTATTCAACAGATTCACAAAAGAAGAGGCTTTAATACAGTGCAGTTTCATGGCGCTTTGTGTTGTGTAACGTCACAAACAAACTAAAAACACAGTACATACACCAGACTGTGCTCAGCTGAGGTTGTTGAATGCTCTGTATTGATTTCTTGTGAAATGAATGTGTTTCTTTTCTTAGGCTGTTTACTGTAAACATCCACGGGCCGTGAGTATCCTACGGTCATTGTGGGATTTGTATCCGGGGGGGTTGTCCTGTCCACGTTCCCCTAACACCTAATTAAACGCACCCAGCGGCGCACGGGGCAGGAAGCGGAACAGAGCTGGGGTTAGCTGGTCAGGGGCCGGGACAGTACACAGAGGCCTGGGTGAGCGGGAGGATGCGGCCCATAAATCCCCCTCCTCATCCCTGCTGGAGCTCCAGGCATGCACTTTCTGGGGTTTCCAGAGCAGAACAAGCTCCCAGGCAAGTTCATCCCTCACTGAGTGAAGATTTGTCCAGCCACCCAGCCAACCCCAGGGAGTTTGGATGGTTGCTTGGCTGTTTGTTGGAGCAGTGTGGTGGTTTGTCTCAGTGTTAGCAGAACAGTGATTTAATTTAATTTAAATATTCTACATTTTTACTAGCAGTAGTAGTAGTATTAGTATAGTAGTATTTGGATTTATTAATTTATTAGTTCATTTATCGCAATGAAAATTTGCTGCAAATGTCTTAGAACACATTTCTTGGTACAAAAGGCATTGACTTTTTACCTTTTTTATTCATTTTTTTATTATTTGTACAGTTTTTTTATCACTTTTCTTCAGTGTTATCACTTATCTTTTCTTAGCTTGTACACAGTGTCAAGGTTTTGCCTTTTTAATGTTTAATTATTATTATTTATTTTAATGTATTTAAAAGTGAATGTATTCATTCACTTTTGTTCTTGACTGAAATACAATGTCAATGGTTTAGACTGCTAGATATTTGAAGTGTCGAAGTCAAGCATCAGCAGAAAGTTAAAAACAAGAGTCTGTGATTCATAGGAGTCATCCAAAAACCAAAATGGTAAAACATCCACTTTTTGATAGTAAAAAAAGTGTATTTCTAATCAAAAAAAGGACAAAAGATTGCAGGTTCAAGGCATACAGCATGTTTAAATCCTGCCCCCTCTTTTCCTTTTCCTGCCTTTCTCAGCTGTATGTGTTTAAAAAAACATGCACAGATAAAATACAAGGTGTTATTTTCTTCATCATTAAACCAAGATTGTTCTGTACTTTCCTCACTGTTTATTGACGTTTCAAAATCCCAAATGGTGAATTCTGAAGTTTTTTCTCTAGTCAGAAAAGTTAATATTAAAAATTGCACTCAAGAATAGTATTGATTTATTATCTGCCATTAAAGCAGACTGGATTCAACTTTCTGTCTCCAACTCTCCATTCCTGTCATCTTAAACAGAATTATGACATCATTATTGAGTAATGGATGGAGAGGAGAGCGCACGTATCCCATTGTCTCCTGGGAAGATTGAAATCCCGCAGAATGAACCCCTTTTCTTTGTAGTGTTGGATTTAAATGAAAATGTGTGTACGTGTAAAGAATAGGAGTGTGGTTATATGTATGTATGAAGGGGGATTTTATATAACTCTGGGAATGGTCGATCATACACAAATAGGAGAGGCTATTGGGTTGCTTATTATACATATGCATGTGTTACGTGCTAGATGTTACTTGTTTTGGAGATGATCTGTAATATTTAAGTGAAACATTACTGCCGCTGGGGTAAACCATGAATGACAGGAGGCAAACAGATTCAGTCTATAAATGTATTTTTAAATCAATTCCAAAAAATAAAAACCAAGCCCAAATTAAAGATAAGAGGAGAAAGACTGAGTGACTCCAAAAGAAAGAACTGATCCAAACCAAAAAGGATTCTAATAACTAAACCCCAACCCCAAATAATCTCACAACCAAACTAAAATGTAGAAATGAAACCGTAAACTTCGGCACATCCGACTTCCAAAGTAAACTACTCTAAATAATAAAACAAAAATACAAAAGTGGTCGTCACTCCTTCCCTGCCACTAACAGAGTGAATCTAAATTTAAGTTACAAGTTTACCTGTCTCCTTTCTCTTGGGTATTTTAAGACTTAAATAAGAAGCGGAGCTAGATTAGACAAAGCAAGCAAATGTTCAGTACGAGAGGATTTTTTTTTTACAAGAGGATTCAAAAAAGGGAGCCCAGCCCCTTTTATGGTGACAAATCCATATCCGTTGGATAATATAGTGAACTCCGGACAACCATCCGATGAGCCTGCTTTCAGAGAATGAAAAGACGAAGAAATAGACAGGGATATAAGCATCATAATACCAAAAAAATAATAATAATACACTAGGGGACGTAACAGCATGGTTATGTAATTTTTAATGCATAAAACACTTTCATATGAACCTCTGCTTTAATTCTATGTGATCAGTTTTGTCCTTCATAGTCTTTGATCAAAGCCAAAAAGAACATGTTTGGCATGAAATTGGCAAATGCCAAATAAAAACCAATTTGGTCTGAAATCCTATTCATTGGAAAGTGCATTCAAATGCACTTATTTGCACTCACTTTTTCTTTTCCACCCTGTATATGATGTTACTAAAAAGAACATTATTTTGTGTATTTGGTGTAATGCGATGCGTTTATGTGGTTAAAGTATAAAACAACATTTTATTTTCCATGTACGGAAGATTATTGTTTCTTCTCTGAGCCCCACATCCTAAAACAGGTCAATTTGTACAAATCTCATCATTCTAAGTAGCAGATTCTTTTAATAAGAAAACGTAACTTACTTAAAGGTTGTGAGTCAGAAGCGCCAGACTTTCCTCGCAGAGGTAGAGCCAGCATAGGTTGCTCCAAGGTTCAGAAAATAGTCCTCTGTAAATGCGCTGAACACACTCTAATATTTGTGTTGAACTGTTCTGGAACAGTGTTGTAAATACAACTTAACACTGATTTCTAACTGTGTCCTCTTTTGAAAGCACAAACAAAGTAGTTTTGTCAGGTGTGAGCAGGTGTGCAGTCTGAAGGAGGCTCAAAAACAGAGATGATGCAAAGGAAGTCTTTATTACAAAAATAGTCTTTGAACAAAAACTGCTGCACACTGCGTGCAGGAAGGAAACAAAAAGTCAACCTCTTCAGGAAAACTACAGCGCAGCCAAAAGCAAAAAATTCCAATTAAGCTGTGGATTATGCAAAGCTAACCAGGGGTGTCCCAAAATAATAGGTTCAGAGGGGGAGTCACAAATAAAAGAAAGAAATAGATTCCTGATGATTACCAGAGACTGTTAGGTAGACAGGAACAGTAACAAAAACGACCCGAGCAAGTCTCTCTCCATTAAAAGCATACAAATCAAGAGGCTTAGCAAGCGGCAAGATGAGACAAAAGACGCGAAGTCTCCTCCTCGAGACGGAAGAGTCGCGCACGCTGGCGCCGATCAAACGACCTGTCCAGGCGGCTTGCCAGCTCGATGAGATCCTCCAGACGACCTGGCAGTTCCCTGGCGAGGATCTCCTCCTTGAGTTCCTGACCGAGCCTCTCCAGGAAACGAGCAGTCAATGCTTGTTTGTTCATTCGCACAATGCTGCAAGGGTGCGAAACTCTATGGCGTAGTCCACCACAAAACGTCTCTCCTGACGCAGAGAAATCAGTTGGAGCAGTCGAAGACTTTCACCGTCTCCTCCTGGAAAAGTGCATAACTGGAACAGCACTGAGCCTCAGCCGGTCAGACCACCACAGCCCAGTCCTGAGCCTTCCCGATCAGTAGAGAGAAAACATATGCCATGCGAGCACGATTCTCGGCATAAGTGGTAGGCTGCAACAAAAAGATGACCTCGCACTGCATGAGAAATGCCTGACACTTAGCAGACTGACCTGAGAAGCATGGAGGGTTGTTAACGTGGGGCTCTGGTGTTCTTGGCCTAACCAGGTTTCCAACCTGTCCAGCTTGTAACTCCCGAAGCTGTGTCGAAAGCTCCAGTACTTGAGACGAAAGACTGTCCACGGCAAGGTGAGCAGGTGAGTGTGCGAGCTCTGCTGCTGCGGGTACCCCTGCCCAGCGACAGGATACAGATTGTTTTGAACACAGAAAAACGGTTTAGTGGATGGCAGTAAACAAATCAGGTACGATGAACAAGACAGGACTAGACAGGACGAAAAACTTCTGATGTGCAGAGAACTGCTAGAAACAGTCACAGACGTAGCAGACAGATGCACTTAATCATCACACAAAGACGACCAGAACAGAAAGGGAGAAACAGAGACGCCAATCAGTGCCGAAAGAAAACAGGTGTGCTAGAATCAGCGCTTAATTGCAACAAGCAGCAGCTGAGGGACAAATAAGGGGACAGAAAGAACAACAGAGAGAAAGTCCAAATCAAACCCGGCTCATGACAAGTTTCTGTTTTTACAACAAAACACAGCATCTCCAGCAACCGGCAGCAATGCTACAGTCAGAATAATATCTCACATTTGGGTGGTGTTTGAAAATAAACCCACCCTGTGACATAGAAAAGTGGGGGTGTGTTTGAATGAGCCATTTAAGGGGTGTGTGTACAAGTCATCACTTTTATAAAGAACATCTCTTTGGTTTTGAAACTTTAATCTTTGCAACTTTAAAGACCTTATCTATGCACTAACAGCTTGTAACACTCCAAAGAGAAAGGGAAACTTGAAATCGCATCATATGACCCCTTTAAATATATATAATATGTGACCATAATATGGTAGCAAAAAGCAAGTGCAATGCAATGAGTTTGATTTGACACTTACAGTTATAAAATGTTAGATGTGATTCATTCTGCTTTTTAAAGTTGTAGAACCTGTTTTCTATCTTAATTCCACACCATTATATGGTACGTTATATTTTATTATTTGCATTTAGCTTCATATTCTTCTCGCTGTTTGCGACCCTATTAAAAACTGACCCGTTTTGAACCACTGCATTAGCAGATCTGTCTGTAATGGATGCAAGAAATATCTCTGCGTTGTTCGTTTAGAGGAATCTCTCATAAACAAGAATGGCTTTTAAGATAAAGGCACGCACTCCTGTGATTTTATACTGTTAGGACTTTTTGCACAGCTCTCTCTGTTCCTTGTTTACAATGCCTTATCCCTGAGCCCTCCACCCCCGTGCTGATGGCAGTCATTCTTCTTATTTGTGTTGTCTCTATTTGTGCTGTACCTCTTAATATCTAATATATGTTTGGCTTGTATGTTGTCATTCTGAAATGTCCTCTCAAGACATCCATTAAGTTGTCGACCTTGAAAAACAAAAATATGCAAGTTAAGAGCTCACAAAGAGAGTCTCTTGTATGGAGTTAGCTATGTGCAAGAAGTCTAACATTTTTTTCTTTACAGTTTGATGGCATCAGCACATTTGGGGTTTAAAGGAATATTCCAGCTTTAGTACAAGCCCCCTCACCCACTTTTATTTGAGAGAGAGCCTTTGACGTTATCCTCAAAAGATATGGAGGCCTTTTCTGTTCCCTTTTAAAAGTTAAGTATATTTTGTTGTTGTTGCCCTCCCTGTGTTAGTTGCATTTTGTCATTTGCTAACAGCATTGTGCCTTCACCACAGTGACACATTTTAAAGGAATAATTCACCAATTTTCTTTTTTTTTTTTTATGGACTCACCCTCAGGCTATTCATGATGTAGATGAGTTTTTATCAGCTGTTTGGGATCACATTCTGATGGCACCCATTCATTGCAGAGCATCCATTGTGGTACAATGCTACATTTCTCCAAATCTGTTCTGATGAAGAAACAAACTCCTCTATCTTAGATGGCTTGATGGATAGTAAGTTTTGAGGTGAACTATTCATTAAGATCAGTCTTCAGATGTACTCCTATTGTGTACAGTAGAGAAAAGTTGTGAGTAAATAATGAAAGCATTTATTTCCTTCAGAATTTTAATTATTTTCTGTGGTAAGCAATATTACACAACACATGTAGTTGATTTCTGCTTGTATTGCACCCGGAACGTTCAAGGTAAAGCGCAACTTGTTTCATGCAGTCATTTTTTTTTTCATTTTTTCATTTTTAGTCAGGCAACAACAGAGAACTTGGGAGAGAAGCACAGGAGACAGAAATAAACTCCTAATCTGTGTAATATCTCTCCTCTGCTCTTCTCTAACCATTACCACCTGTTCCTCCTGCTGACATCCAGTGTATGGGACTGTGTTGTGCCCAAAAATGGCCACTTGCTAGAGTTGCTAATCCTCTCATGTGGGCCTTCTTGGAGACCCAGAGGACATTCAGAAGGCCATTTGTGAGCATGATGGTTTGGGTTTCCAAGGAGATATTGTCTCCCACTCACTTATTGCTCATATTCACAGCAAGAGATTGATAACTTTAACATGCAAATGCATGCAGCATTTTTCTTTTTTGCTAAAATTATCCAAAATGTCTAGAGTTCAGCACACGACATTTTAAAAACATGTAAATAAAGTAGTAATAATAATAATAATAAAAAATAATAAATAAATAAAAATTAAAAAAGTTAATAAAGTACCATATTTAAATATTTAATTAATAATTAGCGTTAATAAAATATTATTATAATTTTAACAATATTTATAATACTTTGAAATGCTTATACTTTTTTATTGTAATGTTTTCTTATTATTTTCATTCAATATTTTAGATCATATTTCATTAATTAGTACTACTAAATAGTATTATTGATTGCTCTTTCTTTACATTCAGGCCTTTGTCTTGACATTTTAAGTATTTTCTCAGTATTCATCTGTGATTTCCTCACAAAGCTGATCCCCAAACAGCATGAGGCGACACTCCAAATGAAACTCCAACCAGCACATTTGGTCGTTCGGCTCGGCTCTGGTCTGTTTTCCAGAACCTGAAGGATTCCTGCCTACATCACATTAGCAACCAATCTGCTTCGCAATCTGTGCTTGGACTTCAAGCAATGCCGAGTTCTGTATCACAATCAAGCTCCCTCCGAAGGGCCCGACTGACATATGAACTGAAGCCTTGTAATTTTAATTTTTACAGTACGCCTCTTCAACTGTTGGAATGGCCCTGCTGTGCAGTGAAGGGAGGTTTGGGAACGTTACCATTCTTTATGCTTGGTCTAATACCTGTTATGGCACATAGTGCTGGAAAGAGGCATCGTGCTGTCATAATCATATGGCTGAAAATGTTATGAGGCATTATGTAACTAATGATGTGTATGCAGATAGTCAGACGGTGAGAGGAAACAGAGTGGGGGTGTGAGTATGTGTGCTTGTCTGCAATTAGAAGTATATTTGAAATGTACTGAAGCCATTGGAGGAATCAGAGCTGTTCACATCGCAGGTTCCCTAAAGCATCACATTCTCTGTTCCCTAAAGCTTTGTTGCCTACAAAGGTAGCATGAAGTGGAAGCTCATTCATGAGTAGTACTTAACAGTCATTTACAACTAGTTTTTTTTTTTTTTCCTGTGCAAGATTCAACTTTTACATTTTGCAATGCAAGCAATCAAGCCAGCATAGGTTAATTGTAAATGTGAGCCTATTTAATGCAAAACTGACAAAAAAAGTACTTACACATATGAATCGCTGCACTTTCCAGTTGAAATGAACACTAGAGGCAGTAAAACGCAGATAACTTTTATTCTTTTTCATACAAATGTATGATTTACAGGTACCGTTTGCATTAATAAAGGCTATTTTTCACACAATTAGTTGCAGGATGTTATGTTATGACTTTAAAACAATTTGAACATCCTGCACGATTTGAAAACTCATAATTTTGAACGTTGTTGTTACATATACAGCCTTATATGTATGTGTTTTGTAATTCAGTAGTTTGCTCACCTGATACAGCGTTGCACTTAGATGATAAAATGCTCTGGTTTGAACCTTGTGAAACTATGGTTAAAAAAACAGCTCACATCAGCATAAGGAAGTTAGAATAGCAAGGCTGCATCAGCGAGTACGTTTTTACATTATTTTTGCATTTGTTAACACTATCAGGTAGGTTTATGTTTGGGTTTGGTGTAAGGCATATTTCTAACATGATAGATCATTAATCTCTATTGGATATTTGAATTCTGAACGGCCATAAACGCCGTATATTAACAAATATAATTATGAGGTTGCAGAAATGTATGTAAAAGCACATATTTCCAATGAGCCTGGTTTGAATCAAGCGACTGGGGTTTGCTGTATAGAAATATACGGTATGTATACATACTTACACAGTGCTTCATTTTATATAAAAACCTGGCCAATCATACACAGTAAAAAATGCTTTTGGTTTTACAGTTTTAAGTTAAATTTACAGTTAAATACTGTAATTCCATTAACTGATATAATGTTAATATACCAACCTATTAAAGTACTGAAATCTGTTTTGCACTTTTAAAATACACTGATAACCACCAAATGCAGGCGGTGATGAAAAAGTCACATGATTAACCAAAGCCTTTTTAAAATGAACATGTATAGAAGGTGCTCAGTGTCATTCACACAATTAATTTTTTATTTTTTTTTATATAGCGCTTTTAACAATACAGATTGTAGCAAAGCACTGAACATTATCAAATAGGAGAACAGAGTAATGGTAA
>JAUMHI010000063.1:19559263-19572551 GCA_032359435.1 Enteromius unitaeniatus
CCGACCCAAGCCTGTCTGACCACTCTTGCATTAAAATCGCTGCAAATGGATCCGAGCGACTCTGCCTCTTCCTTACAACAGTAAACACAGTTTTTTTTTTCTTTTTTTTTTTTTTTGTCTGTGATAAGATTAAGGTTGAAGGTTTTTGCAAAGCACAGGGCAATAGTGGTTAAAGATGTATTAAGGCGACAGAAAGATACTGTACTTGAAACCTTGCGATGCTCAGAAAGTTTGACATTTATGTTCACAGGAAGAAGCTGGCGGGAGCAAACCGCTGTGTTGGTGATGTGCTATTGTGCACTGATAAAAATATATGCTTTATTTTCATACCAAGCATATAATTATAAACTTTTCCAGCTTAGCCCTTAATGAATAAGGGAGGAAGGGTGAAAAGCTCAGAGAGAAAAATCAAAAGATTTCCACACAGAGCTGCCCACACAGGCATTTCCATCTATTCGCCCATAGCATCACACCCTTTACTCATCCACCCAGATCCAGCCGCCTCAGCCAATCAAAAAGCAGCACTGTGACCCGCCGTTGCCCTCATCCTGCCCACAGCCAATGATCTCATCCCCCTTGGTGGATCCCGCCCACTTCTGGTGCCTCTGCTGCGTTTGCCTGAGGTCACTGGGATTTCTAGCAATTATCGCTCTTTCTTTTTGCCATTCTGCATTCCATTCAAGTTTTTTTTAGCATGCCGTGTTCAGATGGGGGTGAGAGGATGTTCTCGGGGTGCTTGTTCCGGCAGTTTGTTCAGATGAATGCAGAACAAAAAAAAAAAAAAAAATGACAAAGCCCCTCCTACAAGACAGGTCTATTCACTTGTCAGACAACATCACCAAGTTCTAACAACCCTGACTCTAGTCATGCAAGCACAGGTCCTGTCTGCTTGAATGGGGAAAGACTAAAACCTCCAAAACTGTTTAGACTGTATTTCAAAAATAGTACTTAGAGGCCAATACACGTTTATAAGTAGATTTTTGATCAAATATATGAAGCCTCTATAAGGCTTTTAATTTATTTTATTTTTAATTTCTATTTATTTACATATTTATATTCTTGTAGCTTTTTGGAATCTTCACAACCCTTAATTTCCTTTTTATTTATTTATTTTTTCTTATGTTTTATATTTGTTTATAATTTTTGACCTCAATGTTGTCCTCCCAAACATCTTGTTTCCTCCTTGTTCTCCCTCACGGTACAGGTTTGCAGGGACACAGGGAGATGGTTTATTGTCTTATTGGGGTGCTGAGCATTCTACGCTGTGACTTTTCCTGTTGGATGGAGCCCTGCAGGGAAATCAGAAAGGAATCAGTCTAATCCAATGAGCCTGCTGTATCTCTCAACACATTGTGCCAATGAACAGAGTGAACCCACACACACACACACAGAATCACACTTTATAGCAACGCTCCATCAATCCCTCTGTGTCCCTCAGCTACTCTATCTTTCTCCGTCTCCTTGATTCTCTCACAGTACACCTGTTTAGTCTTTAACCATCTTCACTCTTTTTCCCTTTTCCTCAGGCTAAACTCAAACACGATTGCAAGAGAAGAAAACAAACCAGCGTCTGAGTGCTGTATGGTGCTCTTAAAGTAGACTGGTTGTCTTGTGGCCTTCAACTATCTCCAGTTGTTCTTTATGTCATTTGAGGTTTCAATTAGGAAATCAGCCCATACAGCAAATGCAAACTCTGAGGGGGAAAAAAAACCTTTATTGTTTTGAATAAGTGTTAAGTTATAAATTAATTCCTTCCAAATTCATTGAGTTTGTTTGAACTGAAGCTTCTGGTAGGGTGACATCAGCACATATAACCTCGGTAAGCGGTAACACTTTATAAAAACTACACACTATTAATGATTAGTTTAGCATTAGTAAGCATTTATTTCATGCTTTATAAACCATTGTTCCAACATTATGCATTAGGATACAGTTTACAAGTGCTTCTACTGTATAAATGCCTTGTTCTTGAGCATATATATAATGTTTAATTATTGTATTTTCATACTTTATTAATGTATGAGTATGAGTATATCAGTATATAATTTTTTTAATTATTATGTTATTTACAAACCAGTTATTTAGGAGTTGTCAGTGTTTAATGAGACGATTTAGAAAATCTAAATAAATGATTAATAAATTATTTACATTGACATTAATAAATCTTATTATTTAGACACATGATAATAGTTACCCTTTAAGTCGAATCACTTCGACGTTACATATGGGAACTCGCCAGAGAGACCAATTGCCTTTGAGCTTTAAACAAAAGGCCAATGAAAATTGGCGTGCATTTGATTGCGCTCAGGTGCACCTCATAACTGCGTGAGTACAAGAGGGCACGAGTGGAATGCACCTGCAGATTTTCACTTCAGAGCCTTCGCCGTCTGAGGTTGGTGAAGAATTCTTCGTACTGTCGGCTCTGCTCCCCCACGCTGCACTAGGAATTGGTCTTGAGGTACCACATACGCCTTCAGCCGACCGTACGCGGCTGGATGATTGGCTTCTGGGAGTCAGGGATGTGGTCCCGCTGCGCTCTCTCCCAGTGAAAGAGCAAGTAAATAAAATAAAATTCTCATCACCTGTGCCCAGAGGTTCCCATCTGACCAAAAGGTTTTTTTTGTCTCCTCAGCGGCATGGGATCCAGGGAGGCAGGTAAGTGCTGCTCAATGTGGCCAGACTGACAGTCCCTGCCCCTGTCCCCCTACAGGCTACCCCACTGCTGGCACGGTGGTCAACGTCCCTTTATTCCCCTTGTGGTGGTTGATACGGACAGTACGCCTCGGCTATGCGATTCAGTTCGCCAGGCGCCCGCACCGCAGCATTCACTACACTCAGTCCATCCAAACAGCGATGCTGCTGTTTTCGTGCAGAGGTTGTTGTCCTACTGGCGAAGCACACAATCGAGCCTGTCCCTCCAGCCGAGTTGTGGTCAGGGTTTTACAGCCCTCACTCCATCGTGCCCAGAAAGAGTGGTGGGATGTTACACTTTCAGGGAACGTGGGCTATGTTCGTAACCTAGACGTTGCTCAGTGTATTAATTAATGCTTAATTAACACATGTTCTTGCTGTAATTCATGATTAAGTCAGGTAGTTATAAAGCATTATGCAGTTGCCAGACGTCCGCTTTTGTGAGCTCATCTAAAGTGAGGACTATTTATACCTTGTAAAGCATTTATAAAGCAGATGTAAAGGCTCATTTATATTCTAAACAGAAAAGTTAAACAAACACAACCCAGAGGGATACAGAACACAGAAATAATTGTTCAAGATGCAAAAAATTTAATCGTACAACTCTACACTTTATAAATGAAAAACAATCCTTCAGTTTCATAGAAAATAAAAAAGGTGTACAGTTGTACAGTTTTAAAAATGTTTGCATCTTGAAATTAATAGTTCTGTATCTCTCTGTGTTGCTTGTTTATTTTTTTTATGTTAGGAAGATAACTGGCCCTCCTTTGCACATTTATATATGCTTATAAACCAAGAACAAGGCATTTATAACTGTATTTATAAACTTACTAATACTAAAGCTTACTAATTACTATTCATGTTGGAACAATGCTTTATAAAGGATGAACAGACTATTTATTAATGCTTAACTAATGATTCATAGCGTGTAGTTACTATAAAGTGTTAACGTGTAAGCTCCTGCTCAGGAAACATTGAAGGTTCATTCATTTCAATCACAGATAACAGTAAGCTCGCATTGGCATGAATTCCCCTGAAATTTGTATCTAATCCCTTCCTGGCAATGGCATCATGTGTAATGGATGACAGTTGGATGATAACCTGTCAATCAAATATATATAGAGGGCGGAGCTAGGAGGTGGAGAAAAGAGAACTTTAGCTGATGTGTGACATTGAAGGGTGGCTTATTACTCATAGCATTTATTCATTGACAGGTTGACCTTTGAAAGTTGAAAGCCTTAAACTTTTATTTCACTCATTGTTTAATCACAACTTTCCAGTTGAAATATGTTATCATTACCCTTAAGAAAAGAATTTCATTAAAGTTTGTTCCAAACTAACAGAGAACATTCAGGTAACACTGCTTCTTGAAAGCTATATAAATTATAGGAAATAACATTTTTAGAGTAACTCTTATGGAATGTTCTTATAACTTCATGATATATGTTCTTATAGACGCTTTCATCGGGTGCACGCACCTAGACTTAAGTTAACTTCCAATCTATGTTTGTTTGTCGGTCTGGTTAGTGCCGCAGCTACAAACGCAGCTAATGATGAGTAATGAAGTTGGTCTCAGGTTTTAGTGCTGTGGGATGTGTTTCCCATACATGTTTATTTGCTGTAACCCGCCACAATATCAAAACTGACCGATTGTCCAAAAGGCTCCGTTGAACAAACATGAGCAGGTAACGTTAATGCACGTTTTAAAATCAAACTGAGGCATGGGTGTTTTTATATTACTGTATTTCTGAAGGAAGACTGTCTTTAGAAAATGTCATATTAATTTCATCTTGCATATAAGGCAGCGTTTGTAAGCTCAGAGCTGCTTTGTCTACAGCCGTTACGGGGAAACCTCTTGTTTCTCCTGCTCAAAGCTCCTCCTGCTGGCCGAGAATGTGTTTGCATTTTCAATAAATCCATCTGATTTACGCAGCGAACGTATCTTGCTTGTTATAATCTCCTTCAGAAGGTTTTAGCTGTTGTTATTCATTCTATTTGGAATCCAGAAGTTAAGTCAGAGCCACAAAAGCACACATGGGCAGTAACGTGTGTTTATGTTGTTGTCATTGAAACCGTCTATATCATAGAGAGAAAACATTTTTGGAACATCCTTATGATGTCATTTGTACCTGAGGAAACATTTTTTGTATCCTTATTCTACTTATGTTGAACACTGAACATTTAAATTTCTTATATTAATATTAATAAACATAATTGTTACATAATTGGTAAAAATCTTTGCTTGTTGTATGAAACATTTTTGTAACCTTTAAATAATGTTCTAATCATGGCGAGAAATAGAACTTTACATACAGTATTAATGCTTTAGAATGTTAAAAATAAACATTCAAATAACCTTTTATTTTGCGTGAAAATAAAGTTAGCATAACACTAATAAATGTGTGATGGTGTGAAAATGGACTAAATGGCTTGATGGCTTTTGAAGACTAATAGTGGTCCACTGATGGGTTTAAAATTGATTTGGGTGATTTAGGCAACATATTGATCCTGAGGTTTGTGTAGAACTGATTATGTTTGCACTTTATTTACTGTTTGCCTTTTTGTGATATAAGATTCAACCAATTCTCTTTATGTTTAGATGCTTTTGGTTCATCAATTCAAACATAATTGCTTTTTCATAAGAAGTTTTTGGTGGTAGTTTCTTCCTAATAGAGATGTATTGGGGGCAGAAGAATGTGTAATTGCTGATAATTTTCTCTAAATTGAAAATTTGTAGTGGTTTCTAAACAGAAAGTAAAAATAACAGTAAATCTAATAACTGTGTTGTTTAAGTAGTAATTATTATTTTAATTAATACATTCAGAGGTATCTCATTTGTTTTTATTCAAATTGTAGCATTTTTCTAAAAAAATCCCATATTTGTTTATTAGGGAAAAAAGCTATCTTTAATGACAGCATGGTAATCACAGCAATGCGGAGGCAGTGTACCTGTGGTTATATTCTTCAAATAACAAAACCATATTATTCATTATGAAAAACGTTAGCACACTTTCATAAGGGAAAGTACAAAGTAGAATCAAGGACTTTAAAGGCTGGACCTCCATGAATTATGGACCAAGCTTTCAGTTTTCCTCCTGTGTTTTATTGTAATGATCTTTGATCATAGGGGAAAAAAAAACTGACCTTGCTTGGCCTTCAGATATTGCAAAAGATGACATGAATCATCAAATGCCTGATGAAAGAAAAACAATATTTGTTAAGGAGTAGGAAACAAACATCTTCAGCATGGTGCCAGTAACTATCTATGTACCTATCACCATTTGTTATTCAGTAGCTGATAATATTTCAGTTTTCTTCTGTTGCTTATAAAGGATGTACAGTATTAAGATTAGATTTATCTGATGTCATTGGGGAAATATTTATACTGTGGTAAGCGATATTGTCTGTACTGAAATGGCTTTCAAGGTTCAAGTTCAAGCTGCTCTATTGGCATGATATTTTTTACAGTATTGCCAAGGCATTTGAATAAAGAATAAAATACAGAACGATTACACCATCAAAGTAAAAAGGAAACAATGGATGTGTAATAATTTTGAGAAATTAAATTGATAAATATAATACAACTAAATTAACACCAGCAGACAGTATTTCTAATATTAACGATATTAATTACAATGAATAATATCAAATAAAGCAACTAATTGAGCTGTTTTGTATGAAGTGTATGGTGTATAAATATTTTGCAGCTAGTTTGACGGCAGCATCATCCTCTCTGAGTATTTACCAGTATTTAGAGTTTCTATTCATTTAGACATCTAGTCATTTAGAGACAAAAATGAACAATTCAGTGTTTCAAATTGAGTAAATAATTGTTGTCTTGTAGAGGTGTATTTGGGGCAGAACAGAAGAACGTGTTTCTCATCCTCTATCTGATTTAAATCACACTGTTTACATAACTTTTGTTTTATTGGAATCCAAGATTTTTTATGTTGTCCTTTTTCTATTTCGAAATTGTGGTCAATATTTTTAAATAATTTGTCTTTCTTTAAATGGTTTGATTGTTAAGTAATTTGCTAATTTGGTAGTTCTGTTTAGGGTTGAATAACACTGGAGTTTGTTTTGGAAGTCAAATTCATGTTTTAGCAAAAAATTATCTCCTTTTTTATATATAGGTGTGATCAGTCCTTCAGACCAGGTCTCAGGGAAATCTCCAGAGAATAAGATCAAATTAAATAATTTTGCCAGAGCTGCTGAGTTTGAGCATTTAATTCCTGATGTTGTCTTGTCCATATGCCGCCTTTAGTTTCAGATGCATCCAGTGGGTTTTGGTAATTTATATTGTTTTCTTTAAATCTTCTAGCCTTTGTTTTTGTTTAGGTCTGGTTGAGGAACAGTTTTTGGTGTTTGAGGGGAGGAGTTCTGACTTGTCACATGACACCATGTTTCAGGTAAAGGATTGTATGGCAGTGGTCAGAAATGGGAAGTTGAGGTCTAACTGTAAAGAGGTTAATAAAATGTGGGTCAGTGTCTGTTATTGAGTAATCAACTAAGCAAATCTACCAAAAGAATCTCCCCTGGTTCAGCCATTTATGATAGAAATCCCAAGACCTTTACAGAGCTTTAACATCTGTTTTCCATGTCTAAAAATATGACCATTATCTGTGGTATTTACATACTTTCTCTTCCAGTCCTTGCATTCAGGTCACCACAGATGAGAATATTTCCTTTGAATTGGAAGTGTAGGATGTCTCTTTGCAGCTGGAGAAAGCCCTCCTCTTGGTAATAGGGAGAATCATGGGGTGGAATACCAACACAGGTAAAGAGTACTCTGTGGCAGGATAGATTTTACTTCAAGCCAAATTAGTGAGTTTTGACAGTTTTGACTGTTTTAGTCAGTTGTTTTAGTCTAGAGAGCTCAATGTGCTGCAAACTTAAGAAAACATATGCAAACAGAAAAAACACATGTAAACTGCAAGTTCTACCAATGCTACCAAACTCAGAGAGGCACTGCAAATACAGAAAAGCGCTGCAAACAGAACGGCCCGCAACAGAAATGTTTCAGGGGGAAAAAGTGACGAACCCATCTGGGACCTGATTATTTGTTCCGTGGCTTTTGGTCAGAGCAGAGATGTTGTCGCTGAACTAAAAGATGAGTTTTTTGTGTTTATTTTAACAACCTGATCATACGGTCTTTTGGATATCATTAGACTAATCTGACGAATTACACACTTAACTGTGAAACATTATTTTAATGCTATGTTAGCTACTATGTTAGTTACTCTCAGATGGGTTTGTCACTTTTTGAGTTCCCCCTAAAATATTTCCATTGTGGTCCGTGCTATTTGCAGCACGTTTCTGTGTTTGGTTGCGTTGTGAGAATTTGGCAGTACCTGTGTTGTCAAACTAATGAAGACGTTTTCTTAATGTGTTGTCGTATTTTACTGTTTACATGTGTTTTCTTAAGTTTGCAGCGCGTTGAGCTCTCTTGGCCACCGTATTTAGATGATCTTTGTGCCATAAAAGTATGCCACCTGAATCACGACCACATTTAATTTTGGAGTTTTTAAGTGAGGGCACAGTGCAAGGTGTGTACAATAAAGTGTGTACATGTTACTCTTGTCTGTTATTTGACGAGTTTAAAGCAGATCATGTTGAGCAGGTGTCGTATCTGGTTGAGTTTAGTGGCTGCAGCGTTCATCTTCTCCATATGCTAGCACAACGGTCGATTCATTCAATCATTAGAGAGTTATATGATATTTTGGGGAATAAGTCAATAAGTGTAAAAACTCAACTGATATCACATGTAAACAGCTTTATGGATCGTTTTGATACGCGTCTCATCATTGTTTTGGTGAACCGCAACTGCTAAGGCTTCTATAAGCAAGGCAAAGAGTAATGGAGATAGCAAAGCCTCATCTTGTTTCCCACTAAAGCGTAAATTGTTTTGATATAATTCCATTAGTAATGACAGTAGCCCTAGGTGAGTGATAAAAACCATTGATCCACTGGGTAAATGACTCCCCAGAGCCAAACTTTCCTAGTGTTGCCAAAAAAAAGGGGGGTTATTTTCAGATGGCTTTTCTGCATCTAAATCTAAGACAATTGTTTATTTTATTGATTTTAGAAATATGAAATGACATAGATGTTTATTAGTAGATGAGGCTGTATTTAAAAATGAATATTTATGTTATGATATCTGTTGTTGTGATGTAGAGTGTTTAATTTACTACATTCACTAAAGATGTTGTTTTTGCCACTTTATCTGAATATTAGTTGATTTAAATTTGTATGTGGTTTCAATGGGTTTGATTGTATGATTTCTGTATTGGTTATTGAAGTTCGTTTTTGCTCAATCTGACAGGTAAATAAACAAACACACAGATTCACATGGCATACAACAACACAGAACTCATGCTCGCTGGAGTGTCATCCAGAGACCAACCTGACACACCAGCTAGATTGTGACAACAATGGCTTAGAACTGGTCTCTGCATAATATGCTATGATCAAGAAAATGACTCATGTCATGTTTCCGGCTGTTTTCTCATTTGGTTTGATTGCTTGGTCCAAACACAAGTCTGATTCCACCTCCTCCACCCCCTTAATATTTGCTTCTGAACTGCATGACATTTGCAGAACTCTACATCAGAAAACATGTTTCTTGTCCAGGTAATTTTGGAACCATGAAGGTGTTTTTTCTCATATCTCAAATGCTTTGGAACTGAATTTTGTCAAATTATTTTTTGTTGTCGTTTGAAATCATTTTCAGAGTAATAATTGTTATTTTGATGTTTTGGAATAAATTTTTTTTAGATTGCATTCATTTAGAATTTTTTGAGCAATCATGACTTATGAACTTTTAATTCAATTTAATTCAATAAATTCCTTTCATTCTATAATACTGTAGTTCTTCGATTTTGTGTTCTTAGAAATTTCATACAATGATATATTGAAATATGATTTCTGTTAAATATGAGTATTACACATATGTTTTATAGACAGTTGTAAGTATGGTGTTAACAGCATTTTTTTTTTTTTACATTCACTCATTAATTAGTTGCTGATCAGATACAATAATTAAGTTATGTTAAGTTATGACCTTTTATAACCAGATTTGTCAGGCCCAACTGGACTTGGAATACAAAAATTATATATATATAAATATATATAGCCCATACAGATTTTGAAAGCATCATGAGGGTTAAGGCAGTGGTTCTCAAATTTGCTTCTGTTATGCCCTGCTTTGTCACATTCTTTTGGTTTTTGTCACTTTCTGTTGAATCTCAGGAAACCGCTTTTTTTGAAAATAAATGACAACAATGCTGCATATGTGTTTTCAGTTTTCACTGTCTGAATTCCCAAACCCATGAAAATAAATCATCCATGGAAAGAGATGGATGAGAGGATTGAAACCGTCAAGCTCCAGAAAGCACATAAAAGTTTCATAAAATGAGTCCATCCAACTCGTGCTCTTCCAAGTCTTCTGAGGCCGTTTAATAGATTTGTATGAATGAGACTGAATCTAAGCCATTATTCACTGCTAATCCTCCCTTCTGTCAATCAAATCTTGTACATCAATGATACACCTTTGTTTAAACAAAGTGTACTTGACACCTTGTAAAGAACTGCGCAGAAAGTTCATTGGTTTTTACGCAAGAGATTTAAATATGAGAAAGTAAATAAGATTTCAAAACTAGCAAAGTCTCCCACGCACCTCACAATTTGCAAACCGCTGCTTTAAGGGATCATGGTGAAGGTGGAACCTCAATAGACCGTCTGTTGCTGTGTAATAGTGTGAAAATGTGTTGAGCTGAGCTGAATATCTGCAGGATTTGTTTTAAAACCATAAAATACATTTACACACAGAAGCACCTAAAATGCATAAGATCAAGATCCACTTTAGCTGTATCAAACCCATTTATTGTCTCAGGTCTGAAACACCTTATTGTGTCAGTCAGTTTATAGTACACACAAACACACACACACAAAAAAAAGAATAAAAGCATATTGAACACGGCAGGTATTAAGAGCTGGAAGTAGAACGACAAGGTAGTATTTTGGGGCGGGAAGCAAAAAGACAAAAATAGAGGCCCTTCAGTTCTCCATCTCACTGCACTTGATGTCAACAAATCCTGTTGTGTGATGACACTCAAAATGGAAGGTGTGCATACAGGTGTCGAGTTGACAGATGGAGCATGTACAATCAAAACACACCCTTCCTTTTGAAGAGCAACTCACAAAACATGTGCTCTTGCTTTCAAATATTTGATCTGGAGCACAACAGAATAGAAGGGTCTTTAAAGGGAAACCCAAAAATAACCGAAAAATGACCATCAATCATGTAGATGAGTTTGTTTGCATTCTCAGCAATTAATCTTCTGCAGTGAATGGGTGCCGTCAGAATGAGAGTCCAACCAGCTAATAAAAATAATCCCCAAGTATTCCGCGAAACTCCAGCCCATCAAATAACATTACGTGAAGAAAAACCTGCTTGTTAAGAAACAAATTTATCATTCTTTTTTTTTGTTTTTTTTTTACTTTAAGCTTCTGGTCCATCATTTATAATAAAGTTTCCTCCAGTGGAAAAGTCCATCCCCTGTTATCCTCTCACATCAAAATTCAGTTTTGGACTGTTTCTGCTTGTAAACGCTGCTTGATCTGTGCACATGAAGTATTTGAATGATTGATTTGCTTCTTACAAACGCACAGCTTTTCATAAGACTTTAATCGATGGGCTGGAGTGCTGTGGATTACTTGAGTATTATTGTGAAGTTTGTATCAGCTGTTTAGACTCTTATTCTGACGGCACCTATTACCTGCAGAAGATCATTTGGTGAGCAAGTGATTTAATGCTACGTTTCTCCAAATATGTTAAAGAAACAAATTTATCCATATCTTTGATGGCCTGAGAGTAAGTACATTTCCAGCAAATTCTAAACCGAATATCTTAGTTACTAATTTGAAACCATTAATTGGTCTTTCATGTCATTCATTTGAATGCTATATGTTTTTAACCAAACTTGAACATGTGAACCAGCAGTACTTGGATGTAATGCTCATCCTAATAGAAAGCAGATGGCCTCATCCAAAAGAAAAAAAAGACTTGATTTACAGACAAATTGTGGTACTTCAATAAACAATCATATTCTCTGTCATCTGTGTTACTGTCGTCATTACCGTAATTGCCATCATTTCAAACTCATTTGCACTAACACCAAGTGTTTTGTACTCCTCCCATGAGGTTGCAATTCTTGGAATAGGACAATACTAATTTAAAGAAAATGTCCTCTCATTTGTCACAGTGTTATGGGGAAGAAAAAAAAGACACAACGCCCAGTTCTCTCAATCTTAAACTACATTTTGCTTCCATTATTGACAAAGAAAATAGTTCAATTTGATGGATTAGTTTACAAAAGGAAGCTTGATTGTAAGTTATTCAGCTCAGCTTTACCTACTACATTTAGGTTTAAAAAGTGCATGAATATGCTAATTTGAGATGTCCTGTTCAGTGTTTCACCTTTGACGTTTGGCACATCATTAACTCTTCACTTCATATTACATTTTAATTGGAGCAATTATCATGAATTACAGTAATTACTATACAGTTTTTCTTTTCTTTTTTTCTTTCAGTGATAATTTTTCACTGTCACTATGCAATCGCTGTCTCATATTTGTCCTGTGGTTGTTGTGGGCAGTGGGGTGAATTTTCTGTCTTGAAATGGCTTTCACATGAAACGGTTTATAGGTATGAAAATTTTAGATGGTTCGATTCTTAAAATTCCTTTTTGATTATGTTGTTTTTTTTTGTCACCAAAATCTTAGGGGATATAGATTCTAATGCAAAAGTGTATTTTACTATAGTGATTTCACATTATTAATCACTGGTAAGAACAATATTGGTTTATGCTCCCCAAGCCTGTACTGATCAAATATACAGTAATAATGTGAAATATTTTCACAATTTAAAGAAGTGTTATTATTATTTTTATTAGCATTGTTAAATAATTTTAATATGCTGATTTGGTGTTTAAGAACATTCTATATTGTTATAAATTGTAACATCAGTTGTGCTGCTTAATATTTGTTGTGGAAACTTTTTTTTTATTTTGTTTACTTTTTATTTTTATTTATTTATTTATTTTATTTATCTTTTTTTTTTCCTCAAAAGAACCACATTTATTTAGAAAGCATATTTTGTTGCAGTACGAATGACACTTTTAATCAGTTGTGTCCAAGACCAAAATGAAAATATTATATATTTTTAAAGCTAACTGAAATAAAATAATAAAAAAATAGACTTAATTACATAGGATACATTAATCATTTTAATTTAATTTAACTTGATTATTAAAATAACTCAAACTAAAACTGATATTACAGTTTTTCTCGATTTCTAAAACACTATGACCAAGCTTTTAAACTAAAATTTCAAAACCATAACACTACTTTTCTGAAAGCAATATAAACACTATTCCCTGCTTTAACACATGAGTCAAATTTGGTGAACTGTTAGTGCAAAACTCTACACACAAATCCCTACATTACTTGCTTACACTAGTGTGCTTACACTACAAGCTCATTTAGAAAACACTAGCATTCAATTTTGTTAACTCAGTTCTGCACAGCTTGAGCTCAG
>JAUMHI010000063.1:19576749-19628503 GCA_032359435.1 Enteromius unitaeniatus
AACTTTTTGGTCTTAATTCTAAGCGGTATGTGTGGAGAAAACCAGGCACTGCTCATCACCTGTCCAATACAGTCCCAGTGAAGCACGGTGGTGGCAGCATCATGCTGTGGGGGTGTTTTTCAGCTGGACAGGACGACTGGTGACAATCGAGGGAAAGATGAATGTGACCACGTACAGGGATATCCTGGATGAAAACCTTCTCCAGAGTGCTCAAGACCTCAGACTGGGGCGAAGGTTTACCTTCCAACAAGACAATGACCCTAAGCACCCAGCTAAAATAACGAAGGAGTGTCTTCACAACAACGCTGTGACTGTTCTTGAATTGCCTGAGCCAAAGCCCTGACTTAAACCCGATTGAGCATCTCTGGAGAGACCTAAAAATGGCTGTTCACCAACGTTTACCATCCAACCTGGAACTGGAGAGGATCTGCGAGGAGGAATGGCAGGAGATCCCCAAATCCAGGTGTGAAAAACTTGTTGCATCTTTCCCAAAAAGACTGTATTCGATCAAAAGAGTGTTTGATTTTTGTTAGTGTGTTTTGCGCTGAAGGTTAATACTTAGGGTTAGGGATAACCAACATATGAGCAACAGCAAAAATGATCAGACTGTGCTAGAGTAGGTGAGTTCATAGTACCAGTGTATCTGAATGGAATGCAGTTATTGCTGTGGTGGAAAGAGGTTTATTGTGGATGAGGGCATTTACTCTGTGTTCTAGTAATCCTGGTGGTCTTTCTTGTCTCTTTGGCACAAGTACGCCATTGCTCAGAGTTGTGGCAGAGACTGTGCCTGGGCTTTCTGCCACAGTGAAACATGCTCCCAGTGTTATTTTGGGTGCTGCTTGTCCATGGATTCATGTGCATCTGTGACCTGATACTGTTCATCAAAGAGAGCTGAAGCACAACGTGACACCTGCTTCTAATCAACAGAGCTATTGACTCCGTTGACCATGACTGTACTTACTGTAATTGGATGAAAAGTTACAAAATGCTCTAGTGTCACAATTTCTTTGAAAATAAAGAGTATGTTGACAAACTCACTCTGGTCGTTTAGAGATCCAACATACATAGAGGAATAAGCGTTCCATTTTCATCAAAGTGCAATATCTTTAAACAACCTTTACAATGTCAAGTCACTTTGCTGTCACTGTGAGTAATGGTTGCTGCATTTAAGGCTGGACATGTCAAGTACTTTAGTGATAGAAGATGAGTTTGTATGTAATTGGCATTGCCATATTTTTGTTTTCAGGACGGAGAGATTCCAGCGTGGCTAATGAACCTTGACAGAAGCACACAATAGAAATGTAGTTTCAGGCCAAAGGACACCTTGAACATTTATTATTTAATGGTGTAAAGACATTTCAGTGTAAAAACACATTACTTCTGCTTCTATGATGCATTGGCAGTAAATAAATAAATAAGTGGTGACCAACATTTTTGCAACCCTGTATTTTCACCCGCTAAAAAAAGGTTTTAAGCCATTATCTATCTTTTGCTGTAGTGTCTTAGTAGAAAATATCAGTTTACATATGCAAACATTCATTTTGCCATTAAATGTAATATCCAGTGAGATTTTTGTCTGACAACAGCCAGTGCTCAACACAGAGATCTGATCTCGTCAACATCATCTAGTCTGTCTGGAATGACCTGAGACAGACTAAATCCAGAAAAACTGTGGCAATGTCTGCAAGGTGCTTCAAGAGACCTTCTTAATCATATGAGGACATAATATTTTCTTGAATTTCTCTGAGACTATCCCCCAGTTTCACAGACAAGGCTTAAGCTAGTCCCAGACTAAATTGCATGTTTGAGCTGTCTCAGATGAAAACATCTTGCTCTCACATATCTTAAAACATGTCAGTGTCATTGTTCTGTGTTAAGATGCACACCTGTAATATTTTCTTTTAGGCATTTTTGTAAAAGTTGCTTAAATATCTTATTTTAACAAATGCCTAGTCCTGGCTTAAGCTTAGCCCCATTTGTGAAACCGGGCCTATATGTCACAGTTTTAAATCTGGATGTCCTGTACAGAGCACAATGTTTCACCATCATCACTCCCTGTCCTTGGTCAAAATGTCTAATATTAATTTAGTGACACTCTTATGGAAATATGATGATATTTTGTAATTATCATTTAAGTCCGTCTAATTTTCTAATTGTTGTGATGAATCAACATCTCAGGAAAATGTTATTCGGTTTAAATCAAAATATGACTTTCTATTGCGATACAAGGCGTTGACTTCCCAATATGAGGACACCAGGTGTAAAGCATGCTTATGCATTTTGGGAGACAATGAATAGGGAAATAAATCATATTTTAATATTCTTATAAATATTATATATTATCATGAAAATCTTAATTGCCATTTATTACTCCCATTATCACACTTCTTTTTTCATTGCATGTTGCACTCAAAACACATTAATGTGCAAATTAGATTTAGTTAACAGATACATTGTACATAATGAGAAAACCCATTTATGGCAATTTTATACACATTTTCAGAAAGAAAAATGGTGTATACAATGGAATTTTTTTAATAAAATATTTATACAATGGTATAAAAAAGCAAGTTCATATGCAAGTTCACATAGCATAAATGAATGAAATATATTTCTTTATTTTTGAATAATTAAAAAAACCATGCATAAAATAAAACAAATAAAACATAAAAATTTGGTTGGGTTAATGAACAATTTTAAATGGCTATTTTTATTTTATTTTATTTCTGTGCTGTGGGAAAATGCATGCACTCTATTTGTGACAGCAGCAATATTGAGAGCAAAGCTGTCACAAGTATATGTGAGAATTTGCATTTGCCCATATTATGACATGCATGTTTCAGCATTAATTAAAAACAAGAATTGACCTCAGAAATGATTATAAATGGCAAATTGTGATTAGAGAATTGCATACTAATGAAGAAATCATGCAAATTAAGCAGGAGGAAAATAACAACACATGTTATGAACTGGCTTTAGTACACTGGGATTTATGAAAGAGAAAAACTGCAGAACAAAAAAGGAATAAAGGGATTTAGGAGTGACTGGCAAAGGCAGAAATGAAAGATGGCTTTCACACAAGACAAGATGATTGACTGGCAGTTTTACACACTGCTGCACACCAACCCAGATGCAGCTCTTAAACCTTCTCTTCGCTCACCCTTTCATTCTCTCTCTCCTCTTCTTTCTCTTGCAGACGTTAATCCACCTTGTGCCATCATGACTGATACTAACCAACCAATCAGAAGAGGCCTCTTGGTAGGGCTTTATGTTGCATGTGTCAGTGCATTGTGAAAGGTGAGCAAAGAGTACAAATGTTACCCGCTGACCCTGAGGTTCTGGGGCCTGTTTAGTTACCATAGGCTTGGTCTTAAAGCTTCACTCAGTAGTTTGCTCATCTTTAATGAGAGTGTGTTGTGTGCTTGCATTGAAATTCAGATCCAGTCGAATAAAGGCATAAAAATGTAATCTGTAAAATAATGGGGGTTAAGTTTTTATTCTTTTTTTAAAAAAAGGTCTCTCTCTCTCTCTCTCTTTTTGTTTCATACACACACACATACAATATATATATATATATATATATATATATATATACATGAGAGAGAGAGAGTGACTTTTGACTTTTTTTTTTGGTTTTTACAAAACCCTTTAATTAAAAACAGATTTACATAATATTTCCACAATTATGCAAATATCACAACATTACAACTTAATTTCAAACTAACCATCACTTATGTTACAAAACATGCCATTTGATCACCAAACCTCTTTTAAAAGTTGCCAATTTCCCTGTTCATAATAAGCAAACTCAACTACTAAACGAGCAGAAATACATGTTAAAACTATATATGTGGAACCTTTTCCCATAATCTTAGCTTTCCTTATACTTAATTTACCTTAAATAATTCAAAAATACATCAGCATTTTATACCGATACATAGGACCAAAAAACATTGGCTAAAAACATGACACATCATATCACAGCATTCCTTTAACAGTTGGAAAATGTCTATTACACTAAAAAAAAAAAAGAAATCTGTTTCTGAACAAAAAGGGTAAGTATCAAGAACACTAGAATCCAAGTTTACTTTTATGTTTATTTGTAGAGCGAGAGAAACAGGATTTCTATTTTTACAATGTAATAGGTGAGACTGAGGGTGAGCAGTTTGCAGAAACCAAGGAGGATCAGAATTAATAATAATTCTGATCTGTACAATATAAAGGCACTTTTACAATCCATTTCATATTACATTATAATTCATTTACTATATTACGAAATGGATTACAAACTGATTTCAAAGTAATAATCCTGATTAATCAGAAGCCTATAGGTAGGTCTACTTAATGAGAAGAGATGGAAAACTCCATTAATTTCTGTATAATGCAACAGTTGTGTGCTGGATTAATCTTTACATCTCAGAAGAGTCAAATTCCATAGTATAAATTCAATTCAGTTATATAAGACATAAGTGTAATATTTTGCATAAAGAATTTGGTGTCACCCATTTGGGGAAGATATCTATTGAGAAGGACGGACAAAAAAACGCAATGTCAAAGAGTTTCCTGCATCGTAAAAAACATTTTGATTAGCATCACAGATTTGATCTGATCTGTAATAACCAAAATGATAGTCATGATAGTTATAGCTGCAATCATCATCATCATCACCTTCAACACAACATTTATCGCCCTTGAGCAAATCTAATTAAGCATGACTTATGAAATTTATTATAAAATATTGTGTAAATGTATAGCCTACCCTCTAAACACTTAAAACTAACTTTAATGAAATAACTGAAAATATTATCTTCTAAAAATGAACAGATCAGTAGTTCAAGTAGCCTATCCAAACCAAAACATATAATACAAAGGTTTGTTTTAAAGGGAAGATGTCACAACTTGTGTCAAGAAGCGGACTGGAGGCTGCAGGTAAGTAAATATAAGTGTCTTTAATTACAGTGCAGTTTGAGTAAAGCATTCATCAGGGAATCAACACAGGTGAGTATTGCATAAGTTGATTGATTGGAGAGATGGAACAGTTCACTAAGCTTTGTCTTTTGTAGGAATTCCGGAGCAGAAGATTGTGGATGATCGAAGTCGACAATGGAGGAATGCCATTGGAGAGAGATAGAGAACGTAAGAGAATAAGGTAAGCTCTCAGCTAAGTAATCGTTAGATGAAGAGCTTGCTTGAAGTTGGTCCACTTCATCAAGGATGAGCACGGACGCTGAGTGACTTGTGGTGGGTGCTTTTATGTGCGCGTTGATGGTGACTTGATTGGATGCAGGTGTTGGTGACAGGTGATCAGTATTCAGGGGATTGTGAGCGTTGTGTGGAAGTAAGGGTGGAGCCTGGTGTGTCTGTGACAACTTGGTTTCCAGTCAACAAGTTTTTAAAAGTCAAACAAGTCCATTTAGCATACATATCAGTTGAGCCAAGTTGTCACTTTTTATTGAGCAAGTTATCACTTTTTTAGGTTTTAAGCTTTAATTTAATGTTATGATTATTATTATTATTTTTTACAGCAAAATGTTAAAGTGTGTAATCGAATCTATTTTGCTTGTTTGTTTTCAAGAGAATATTATGGAAATATTAATTTTTTGGTAGCTCAAGACTATGATTTACAGTATGTGCCTATATAAACTGAATTTTAGAAATAGACTTTCCTTTAAAATATTCACAGTAAAAGTGCAGAAGGTAGCCCCGGTCTTCTCTATAAATCAAAGTTAAATTCCATATCAATTTGGATCTATATTACCGATCTCTTTAGCATTATTTAAAGTAATAATGTTTTTTATGCCATTAATAAATCTTATTACAGAGTGTTACCCTTACCCTCTCCCTCATTTCCATGTAAATTTGCAGAATAAAGGTATCCTGTCATCGACACTGCCTACGCGCAGAGCTAGATTGCCCGCTGCAGGCAGAGCTCGGGAAGACAAGAAGCGCGCAGAGCTTCACATGGAAGAAGTCTTCACTGCTGATAAAACCAAACTAAATTTATACACAGGAAACATAAATAGATTTATTTGATTGTTTCGTTTGTAATTTAGCCAAGGAACCTTGCGTAGTGACATTTTCCAAGAAAAGAAAGATTAAAAACTGTGCGCAACGGAACTGAATGGGACATTCAAAGCCTCAGAAGAGTTCACCGGTAAAACAGAGAGTTAAATGACTTGTGACATTTATCTGTGAACACAAATCGGAGATGAGATCGCCCTATAACATAACGTTACATCGATGATGAAGAGAGAGAGAGAGAGAGAGAGGATGCGGCACTCAGCGCGCTCAACAGCTCGTGCCTCCTCCATCCCAACCCTCTCCGCCAACGCCGTCTCTCCAATCTCTGCCCTCTCCCTCCCTGCTCGCTTTTCTTAAAGCTCATTTCCGTGACGATCCGAAGCTTTTCTCCGGCACGATGAGAGACGCGAGCAGCGCAGCAGTGGGACGAACCGAACAGAACCGTACGAAGCGGAACTGAGCGCCAGAACTGAACGAACCGGCATCATAAACAAACCTTTATAGAAAAAAAAAAAGATTTCATTCAAATCACGTCTTCATCTTCTCTCTTCTTGGTCTTAGAGAGAGGGAGAGAGACCGAAAGAGAGGAAGAGAGATAGGGGGAAAGCAAAGGAAATATTTAAACTCGTCTTATTTCGGATGCTCCGGTGAAAAAAGGTGAATTTTGAGCGTTTCAGATGTTCGCAGACTTTTTGGAGATGGGAGAATGACCTGGGTGATCCACAGAATAATCTCTGTATTTAATCAAATGATGCATTGATTTGTTTCTGATGTAACTGCGCAGACTGCTGTACCTATCACCCAGTTTCAAAGGTGTTGTGAAACGTATTTTTAGCAAAAATATCCAAAACTTAAGTTTAATGTTAAGTCTAAGATTTATATTTTTATTATTATTTGTGCGTAAAATACGGATTTTTTAAAAAAGCGTTTCATTCCAATGCATGCTCTTTTTCTTTGTAGCCAACCGTCGTAGGCAACCTGGGATCAACCGTCTCCAAACCCTGGAGATGTAAAGTTGGACACCACTAAAACCGAGTAGGTATCTGCTACTTTATCGCTCGGGAATGGAAGGACATTGGAATTGATTGCTAAAGCCAGGACACCAGAGAAGGGTGGGAGGAAAATACAAAGTGCGCTATTCATGGAAAATTTCAGTCTCTTCAGGACTGAAAACAAGGATGTTTCGAGGGCTTTTAGTCGTTTTTTTCCCTATCGAAATCCAAGAGATCCACAGAGTGTGGCACACTCAGCAGCATTTGGCTCCGAGTTTCTCCACTGATCTGCTGATAACATCTGCGCTAATTAAGTGCGTTCAGACTGTGGAAAAGAAAATAACCTCCGTTACGCATTAAAGGTCTAATTGGCGTTTTGGCGACAGTCTTCGGATGCACCTGTCATTGTTTTTTGAAATGTTAAGTGGATGCAGCGATTGATTCGATTTAAGTATGCATTTATTTTTATTTGATGTTTTATTAATCTAATGTTTTTGAGCTTTGCATGAAAGTGGAAAGGGATCATTATTTAGAATTGACAAAAGTAAGGGCTCTTGTCCTGCAACTGTGCATATGACAGATGTAGTGAGATACAAAATAGGCGGTTTCTAATGGTGAAATGCATGAAACAGTTTAGATGTGCTTTGTTTGATTCGTGGTTAAAAAACATTAGTAATGATTATGCCCTTGAGACCTGTTTTTTGGGTGTAGTGCAAGCTATCATCGAGTGAAAGATCTCTATCGTAAACATGTCATGATGTGGAAGGAGGAGGTTTTTGTTGTGTGGTTTATTGTGCGAAACGCTCAAAGCATTGCAACTGTCACTTGCTGTCTGAGCCTTCTCATCTGACACGCTCTCTTTTTTCTGTGTTTTGTTGCAGTGCTGTGAAGTGGCTCTCAGCCTTAACTTCATCAGGACTCGGCGGAAGGATGCTGTGGTTTACCCTGCTAAGCACAATAGCTTTAGGATGGAGTACGCCGATCCCTCTTTTGGACGAGTCAGAAGAAATAGATGAGCCTTGCTTTGACCCTTGCTACTGTGAAGTCAAGGAGGGCATTTTCCACGTCCACTGCGACAGCAAAGGATTTACAAATGTCAGCCAGATCTCCCAAACGTGGACGAGACCCTTTAAACTCAATCTGGCGAAGAACTCAATGCGCAAGCTGTATTTTAACAGCTTTTTGCACCTCAACAATGCTGTTTCACTCAATCTGGGAAATAATGCTCTACAGGACATACATGTGGGCGCGTTCAATGGCCTGAGCATCTTGAAAAAGCTGTTTCTGCATGAAAACAAACTGGAGGTGTTCAGGAATGACACTTTTATGGGGCTGGAGAGTCTCGAGTATCTTCAGGCGGATTACAATGTCATCAAGAGAATAGAGAGCGGGGCGTTTCGGAACCTGCACAAACTCAGAGTACTTATTTTAAACGACAATTTGATACCCGTGCTACCCAATTTATTATTCAGGTCGGTATCTCTCACACACCTTGACTTGCGTGGCAACCGCTTAAGGATTCTACCCTATAAAGGGACATTGGAATACATCGGCCGCAGCTTGATGGAGATCCAGCTAGAGGAAAATCCATGGAACTGTGTGTGTGACATTGTGCAGCTCAAAACCTGGCTGGAGCGCATCCCCTACACGGCACTGGTGGGTGACATAACGTGTGAATACCCCTTTCATTTACACGGTAAGGACCTCCGTGAAATCAAGAGAAGCGAACTTTGTCCTTTACTCTCTGAAGCAGAGCTGGAGGCCAAGCACGGCATTCCCAGATTACCATTTAATAACGAAAATGTCTGGCCCACCAAGCCTTCATCTATGTTGTCATCTTTTCATAACACAGCCTCCTCGGTAGAGTACAGAGAGAGACATGTAAAACCGACTAAACGGCAGAGACCCACAAAAACACCACCCACTCCTCGTAGCATTTACCCAGGGCTGAATCAGCCTCCAATCGCTGCCTACCAGACCAGACCCCCAATACCAATAATATGCCCGACTGGGTGCACGTGCAATTTACACATCAATGACTTGGGTCTCACTGTCAATTGTAAAGAGAAAGGTTTCCACAACATTTCTGAGCTGCTGCCACGACCACTCAACGCCAAGAAACTCTATCTAAGTGGGAATTTGATTCAGAAAATTTACAGGTCAGACTTTTGGAACTTCTCCAGCTTGGATTTATTGCACTTGGGTAACAATCGTATATCGTATGTTCAAGAAGGCGCCTTTATGAACCTACCTAATTTGAAAAGCTTATACTTGAATGGTAACGACATTGAAAGGCTCACTCCAGGCATTTTTCGTGGTCTGCAGGCGCTCAGTTACCTCTACTTCGAGTACAACGTCATTCGAGAGATCCAACCGGCTGCCTTCAGCCTCATGCCAAACCTGCAGTTGGTTTTTCTCAATGACAACCTGCTGCGCACCCTGCCCTTGGATGCTTTTGCTGGCACCTCCCTGGCTAGGCTCAACCTGCGCAACAACTACTTTCTGTACCTTCCCGTGAGCGGAGTCCTGGAGCATCTCCACTCCATCGTTCAAATCGATCTTCACCAGAATCCGTGGGACTGCTCTTGCGACATCATACCCCTCAAGCAGTGGATTGAGAAGCTCAGCTCCGTCATTGTTGTGGGGGAAGTGACATGCAAGACCCCGGACTTTGCTCTTGGCAAGGATCTGCGCACCCTGGAGGCTGAGGTCATCTGCCCTGAGTTGAAATTCACCTCTTCTTCTCCGGTCCTGCCTAATGACATGACAGCCACCAGCGGCTCTGAGTTAGGACAAGCTCCAGTGACGGGAGCCGTTCCACTCTCCGTGCTGATTCTCAGCCTACTGATTCTCTTCATCTCCTCCGTGTTTGTGGCTGCCGGTCTCTTCGCATTCGTTCTGCGGAGGCGAAAGAAACTTCCTTTCAGGAAGCGTCAGGAGGTGGACCTCACGGGCATTCAAATGCAGTGCAAGATCTTTGAAGAGAGGCAGACCGCCTCGCCCGAGAAGCCACCCGGTCATGTCTACGACTACATACCCCATCCAGTTACTCAAATGTGCAACAATCCAATTTACAAACCACGAGAAGGTGAGATTGAGGGCGAGCAGTTTGCAGAAACCAAGGAAAATAACAGTAATTATCGAACTCTACTGGAGAAAGAGAAGGAATGGACAATGGCTGTATCCAGTTCCCAGCTAAACACCATTGTCACCATCAATCAGTCAGGTGACATGGCAGGCTTTCACGAGAATGGAGTTCTTTGCCCTACCATGATTGACAGCCAGAGACCAACCCCAACGGTGGGTTTTGTAGACTGCCTGTACGGCACCGTTCCCAAATTAAAGGACATGCACGTTGCACACGCACATCCCCCCGGAATGCAATACCCCGATTTACAGCAAGACGCCAGATTAAAAGAAACATTACTTTTCACTGCGGGGAAAGGATTCCCTGAGCAAACCCAAAGTGAATACCTCGAGTTAAGGGCAAAACTCCAAACCAAGCCGGATTACCTCGAAGTCTTGGAGAAATCATATAGATTCTAATTGAATTGAAAACAAAAAACAAAAAAAAGAGTAAGATCACTTACACCAACTCTCCCTTCTCCACGCCCCAGAAAAGAATACCTATCAAAAAAGAAGCATGGCAAAATTATATGTTTCACACACGTACACATACACTCTCACATACGTTTCCCCCAAGTCGCTTTTGGAGGAAAGGCCATACTCAGATTTTTCAATGAAGTGCCTTTTTTTCAGAGTAGCCAGCAATGTTACCACCCATTATTTTTCTATGGAACAGATTTGTTGTTGAACCTCCGGAGCGCCTGGCACACTTTGTAGAGTATTTGCAGTTTGCTGCATGCATTCGACTGCAGAAGGAGGTTAGCGAGCAAAAACTTCACCTGCTATAGAGATACAGCAACGTATTAACCGTTGAGTGGTTTATTTAATTTTCTATTCCGCAAAAGACAGAGTTCTATCTTAAGGACGCACCGAGGATCAATATTTGTGAATATATAAAGACACTTCAAGATTTTATGGAGTTCAACGCACTTTCTTAAGAAAAATGCTTCTGGATACTATCACTAACAGCTTTTTAGGAAGCACTTTTAATGTTTTCTCTCTCTCACAAAGATTTGACAAAGTTAAAAATGTGCATATATTTATTCTGTAATTTCAGTGAAAGATTTAATTGTAAAGGTAATGTTAAATCAATGTATAGTGATTATGCGTCTGGTATAGCCTTCTTAATAAAAATACAAAGTCTTAAATCAAATAAAAAAGGGTACCAATGCATATTGTTTGTGAGAAATAGACTTGACGTATTGGTATGGCGCTTCAAATGACAAATTATAAAATGCACATTTACCTATCAAGGTTTCACTGCTGCTAGGAGAGTCAAGTTGAGACAGTCTGGTGTAACTACCTGCATGCATGTGTCATCGATGGGTTTGGACAGGAAAAGGAGACCTTGATTTAGATTTGAGTCTTTCTGTGAGGTATGTTGTTATACCTGTCCACTGCTTACTAAATTACACAACATTTGAGATGAATATTTAATGCAATGTCACTTTTACATGTGTCCACAAGAGGGAGAAAGAGAGACACACTGGCATCATATCTGTGGATGGACAAAATTGATGTTTGATTATTTGAGGGAAAACGCCACTTATTTGTTCAGGTATGATATACAACTTGCAATTTGAATATAAATTCTGCTTGTGTTGTGTGCGTGTGTGTGTTGAGGGTCATTTTAATGTTGATGCATTTCTCAAGTGACACAATTAGATGCTAGAAAGTGATCTGTCCAACAAAAACTGGTTTTCTACTCCCCTTTGACAATGAAGTGGCTATTTTTTAAACCAAATATTTTATGTCTGTTTGCCTTTGCCAGTTCTGTCCATAACCGTTTATGACGGACATCCAAATACAGTCCATCTATTAAAAAGTATAATTATTTCTCCTGAGGTTGTCAAGGATGCAGAACGGTCTTTCTTTATTTGTTTCTTATTATTCAGCTGACTAGCATAGCTTCCGATTCCTCTGTTAAATACACACCAGGAATTTTATTTCTATTTTTTCCAACATTCATCATTTCCCCAGCCTGTTTTGTCAATATTTCAATAAATTTTGCTTGGTCCATATTTAACAGCACTCCCTGTTGTGCAAATCTATTTCACATCCATAATGTGTCCAAACGGAGAGCCTTTGTGCATTTTTATTTGTCAAAAAGTATTCATAAATGATTGTTACTGTGGTGCCCTAAAGTGCCTGCAAATGCTATTAACTGCATGCATTTCTGTCTGCCGTACATTGTCTTCAGAGCTTGTTTGATTCTTTCCTCTGTAGAATGAGAGGTGTAACTTTTGTAAGTGAAGGTGTAATTCAGAGATTGTGTGGTGATCGCTAACACTGCTGTCTGGATTCTTCACTGTGATGAAGAACCACTCAGGGACAGTAATGGTCATAGGAACAATGTCACCTTGCTGTGGATTACAACTAGGTTGTCCTTGTCTCTATATTTCAACATAATGATCTTACTTTATTTTTTGCTAAAGGGCAGTGAAGCTAATGATGTATGATGTTGGTGTCAACAGAGTTCATTTTTGAATGAGTGATGTTTTAAAGGGTTGACCTAGGCAAAATATGTAATTAGAACAGTCATTCTTTTTTGGCTACAATTCATTTTATTGTTGCTTTTTAAAAATAGCTTTCCAGTTTGACTGCACTGATCAATGTGATAGGCAACTCAAAAATGAATTATCTAAATGGAGTCTTTTTGTTGTTTTTAGACATTACCTAAAAAAAGCTAAATTTAAAAGACGCCAATATAGTTTACATATCCTAACCACATCAATCATGCTATTATTATGAGGAGAGTTTGCTGAAACATTTAGTGCTATCGATTTTATTTCATGTCGTTATTGATGTTCATTCCATGCAACTTGCATTTGTGTTTATTTTCTAGTTTTACCCACATTTTGCCATTTAATACATCCCCCTGAGGTTAATCTTGGCTTGTTATATCCATGCTTGGTAAATGATCAGTTAGTTGGTGTTTAAGTAATCTATACTTGACTTATGTCAACAAACTGTAGCTCATTTGTACTATCGAACGACTTCCTACATCAATATCATGGTTTTGTTTGTGGCTTGGTCCTGGCAAACCATCGATATGGCCGCCTTCTCTGCCGTCTTTCGCTGTTTGTTGCTGTGGGGATTTGCTGTGATGCATTTTGGGAGATGCAGCACTGAATCTGCATTTCACTTAGTTTCTCCCTCCTCTTGATGGTTTGTTCTTGGGCTTTTCAAAGGGCTTAATTAGCTAAAAATGATCAAAACCAAGGAGGTGGATTGAGGGGGAAAATTAAAAAGGAAACGGGGGAGGAAGAAAGACTTGAATTTAAACAGGCCAAGTATGCAGTTCAGCATGTAGAATCAGATCTAATGGAATGTGCCAAAAATTGAGACTGGATTTTGGATTGGATGGAATGCTACGTATTAAATCAATATGAAATATATAAGCAAGCTTGGGTTGTACTCGGGTCAGTGATTCTTTTTGGACATTTAAGCCGAATACATTAAAATGTCTAAATGCTATTGCATTACATGCAAAAGAAAGTTGCATCTGGGATGAAATGATATTCATTTTATTCATTAATTTAAATTGCTTAATAATTTATTTTATCAGTGTCTTTTAATAAGCTGGTGTTTTGATCATTTTTATTGGATGCATGCAGTCAGTCAGAAAAGTCATTCACATTTTAAATGGTGCTTAAGTGTCCTTTGTAGGATCTTTGCATATGTATGTACATTCCTGTGTGATGCATGTAGATGATTTTCATTATTGTAGCAAGTATTTGCTAGCTTTTTGAGAGATATTGTCAGAAAAGTGAAGATGGCTTTAGAGCCTGAGGGAATAGAGAATGTCTAATGACTCGTGGCGGTGCTGAAGGTTGCTGTCCAAGGTACTGAAATCACTTTGCATGCGAATGGAATAGAAATGATCTCTAGCTCTGTCCTTATCCTTAGAATTGTTCTGTTTAGAAGTTCAGAATGTTGACCTGCTAAAATGATTAATTGTGAAGTTAGTTGCATGTCCCATTACCAAACAGCAACAATTTCATCTAAATTATGAACCAAACTAAAATGTTTCAAATCCCATTATGCGCTATTAATAATGCAAATTACTTCAGTGCTAGTCAATTACAGGAATCAGATTTTGTGTCATTTACTGTATACGAAAACGTTTAGTTTTTAATGTATGTATATTACCCATTGTTTCAGTGCAGAGGTGCAATAAGTCAGAGCTAATAGACATCAAACCTCCCCATTTGAGTAGCCGTTCACATGTCATGTCTATGCATGTGTGAGCTCAGTTTAAAAGTGGAGACTGACAGTAGGAGAGAGACAGAGGATTGAATACCACGCATGTGAAAAATCTCTCCCCGAATTTCGTTACAATTGCAAGTATTGTGTTAGACAGCATTATGTTCGGGCTGATGTTTAGGTGTGAGCAGACAGCAGTTTTCTCTTTCTTTTGTCTCGTGGTTTTCTTTGCAGCTCGTTCATGTAGGACAAAGAATGAGAGCAGATAGATAAATGGAGAGAAGTGGGGGTGTCGTGTACTGTATCTGAGGCAGCAGTGGTATAAAAGCATTCACACATACTTCTGCTGCTGTTACAGGGCAGATGTTACTGATCTACTGAGCTTTGCCATTGTACATTTTTCCATGTATAAATACATAGTTTACTCAAAAAAGAAAGAAAGAAAGAAAGAAAATGTAATCATGCTTAGGTCATGATCTTAATAGGTACAACTTTGGAGAAATTCAGCATTACCTCACTTACCAATGGACCCTTTGGGTGCTGTCAGTATGAGAATAATCAGTATGAACCCACAAGTAATCCACGCAACTCCAGTCCATCAGTTAACACCTTAAGCTGCATGTTTGTAAGAAACAAATCCATCAAGGCACGTTTAACATCAGACTGTTGTTTCTGGATGAAATACAAGCCTTAAATCCATAATACTGCTTTCTCCATTTAAAAAGTCATCTCATCTGAATCGAGAAAGAAATATGCACACATCATTTACAAGTGAAAAGAGTCCAAAACAATTCTAAACAAATATGTGGGTGGATTTTGATGTGAGAGGACAACAGGAGATGGACTTTTTAAATGGAGGAAGCATTACTATGATTTATGGACTAGTATTTTAGTTGGAAGCAATGTTTCGAAGTTAAACACATCTTAATGACGGATTTGCTTCTTACAAATACACAGCTTTTTAGCTTCACAAGGCAATACTTGATGGACTGGAGTGGTGTGGATCCCTTGTGGATTATTGATCAATTTCTCCATATGTGAGAAAGAAAGCTCAAATCTACTATATAGCTAGACATATACATGCTCATTTGTGAGAGACGAGGTGGTGAATATTCCTGGAAATGTTCTGATCGCATTACCAAGTGCTCTTATGCCATAATGCATCAGAAAGGTTGGTGTGAATGCTGGAAAGAGGTTGCTGTGTACTGTATTGTAGCAGGCAGTTAACTTCCTTTGGCTCTTGGAGCTATTAGAATGCACCTCAGAATGGTACAGACACAGCTGAGTGTATCGATCCAAGCCAGCAGCGCCTGCCACCGCTCGATAGAAATTTCTATGCAAGCACTTGATCGTGACTCTGTGTGTGCACGCATTCTTTTCTGTGATGTAAGTGCTTATGGTGGTTCAAATACTTGAATCTATGCATATGAGTTGGAAATATTTAGATAGAGTTGTGCGCTTTATTCTACCATTTAATGGTAATGGCTGTATTGGTGAGTGAGTTAGTGATAGCAGTTTTGCATAGGCGAGGTCACTTACATCATCTGTCAGTGGATGATGAAACCCACATCAATCAATGAGGCATTTTACTGATTTTATACCAGCGAACCCTTTCATACCTGTTTAATGTAAATCAGAGCATTGTTTGTTTACATTTGTGTGCGACAGCTGCACGACGAAGCATCGTTAATGAGTGTGCCGCTGACATTTACTCCTCAATCTGGCACTGTTGACTTCCTCTAGACTGCTAACATGCAGCCAGTACACAAAGAGGAAGTGTTGCGTGATTGTGTTTTGTATGCACTTGTTTTGTGTACATACATTCAGGAATATTTACAGAAATACCAGTTTGTGTGTTGCTGCATAAAACTGTTTTTGACAGAAGTGTGATCTCCATGCCCAGGCCACATTTCAACCTAAAATCAAAATTAAACAATTGCATAAGATTTTATTTTATTTCATTTTTCTTTTTGGAATGTATTTATTTATTTATTTTTTCTGGAATTGAATTATTCTTATTATGTAATTTAATATGTAAACATTGTGTTTTCTTTATAATTCAGTAAACACTGTCACAATGCATAAATATTGAAAAAAAATAAATTATGTATAGGACATACAGTAATGCATGTACATTTTAGGGGGAAAAACATATATATATATATATATATATATATATATATAATTCATAGCATTATATACTTATTTACTTTTATTATATATTGTTAAAAAATGGCTACATTTTTACAATGTTTTTTTTAATTATTATTTTGGGGTGATGACAGACATAATCTTGACAGGATTTGTCAGATTCACTCAGAGGGATGTGTGTGTGTGCTGCACTTCTACAAGTGAATGTACCATAAATCCTAAAATAACTAGTATTAAGGAGCTGCTAAAAAAGAGCTGCTTAATTAAATATTTTTGTGCTAAATTATGATGTAATCAGTTCTGGTTCAGCCTAAGCCAGTCAGGCCTTATTGATGTTACGTTCTGTGTTCACTTGATTCATGCAGTAAGTGCAAACAGTTCTGCTCTGAAAACCTGCAGGTTAATTAACACAGAATCACTCATATTTCATCTGTTTCATATTTACCCTCATTATTACCTTCATAAAAGCTCTTCCAGAAGAAAATGTTATGGCACTTTTAGATCTCAGCAGACATTCTGGAAATGTCAGATTTGTTTTATTTGAAGGGGTTTTCCACAGAATATCCGAGGAGCAGGTGATTTGAGCAGAAATCTCCATTTGCTCTTCATTTAATCTTGCTGATGTATTGGACAGCATGGACATTAAAGTAATATTCTCGCTTGTGCTTTCTCCTTCTCACAGGCTGACCTGAAATGACTGTGTGTGCAAGTAGTTTTTCTTTTGCAAACATCAGGTTTCTCCAGCAGCCACTACTGTGACATCAAAATTGTTTTTATTTTATTTTCCCACATCTGAAATGCGTATCTCTACACTGAGCAACCCAATGTCCTCTCTTTTACAATGTAACCCACCATCGAAGCAGAAAACGCTATGTAAACAAGCAGCTGAGTAGTTGTTTTCTGTTTTCAAACTCGGAAACGTTCTCGTCCATTTTCAGCATGGACTTCACATCCATGTGAAGTGTACAAAAAACAGAATTCTGTAAATGGATGTTGTGCACTTACAGTCGAGAGTGTTTCCAGAGCTCTCTGGTTCTGAAGCACTTTTAGGAAAGATCTGTTATTGCAGATGTAACCGTTCAGTCAAACTGAACATGGCTTTTTATACTGAGAGCTTTAGATGTTCTTTCTCATAATGCAAAAACAACAATTTCATAAAGGCTTTTGCTGCCTTTCTACAGTTAAGATTATTCTTTTCAATATGAGTACACCTGAGTTCTATTTGTTTAACTATATAAAATCAGGAAATCAGAATATTGTTATATTTAATAATCATTTAATACAATGAAATGCATGCATTGTATTCAACATTGTTTGGTTTTAATTGCACATAGTCATATGTATTTATCTTATTCCAGTGGCAGAAATGTGAAAAAAAATAATGGCCGATTTCCTTTGTCTTACACACACACACACACACATATATATATATATTTTTTTTTAGGGAGTGTTATTTTCACAACACAATGTGTGTAAATGGGAGCAGAGATCAGGCGAGAGATTGCAGCCGTCTGTCAGGTTGTGTCATGTGTGACTGAATTTGCCCCCCGTCCATTCAAGTCAGGCCAGTGACTCATTTCTGCAATAACTCACAATGATGACCTTTCATAAATGGCGAAATATATCTTGGTAGCAATGCTTTGATGGAGCGTTTAAAAGAGTGATCACTAACAAACAAGTAGGCTATTGTAGTCGGTGCGCCATCCTCTTGTGATAATTGTCTAAAATAAATTCGGCACAGTGATATTATAATGTAAATCAAGTACATTTGTTTCCAGTTTTTTTTTTTGACTGTATTGCAATTTGTTTATTTGTTTATTTGTGCAGGAAATGCTTAATTATCATAAAATGATCTTACAAAGCAGAAAATCTTAATGTTCCTTAACATAGCATATATAATCATAAACAATTATTCAGAGTTTACAAACGCTTGGCATACACAGAAGATGGTTTGTGATAAGAAGTTTTTTTTGCTACAAAAGAAGCTTTGTTCTTTTTTGACCTCAGTATTTTTTAGAAGCTAGTGAAATAATGCAGATGTCAACATATACAGGTTTGTAAAGCATGCCCTCATTTTCAAAATCCATGAACAATTTGCTTTGTCTGGTTAATCATTGAATTTAGAGCATGAGCAATTAGACATAACAATGAAGTATATTCATTAAGTCAATAACTAAATTTATTGGTATGGTGGCTTGTTTCTACCATATAATACATAGAGAAATTCTGAAATATACTGCAATGTGAGAATTACAAGAGATTTTTTTTTCTGAATAATTCGTTTTCAGCTTGCAATTTTTATTTTATTCATGTCTTGCTTATATTTTGCACTTGTAAGGGGATATAAGCGTTTATATTTTGCACTTTTTTTTAAATAGGATAAAATATAATTGTGACTTTCTTTCACGCTGTTTGACTTCTAACAATTATTTTTCTCTCTGAATTCTGAATTTACATCATGCTTTATATTTTACCATGAAAAAAAAAAGATAATTGCAACTTTTTATCTTACAGTTCTGACTTTTCTTTATAGCATTTTCTAAAAACTATGAGTTTGTATTATATTTATGCAAGAAATAATTGTTAAATATAAATTCGTAATAAATTGGTTGGTGGCCTGTGCCCTTCATGTAATGTTAATAAATGTAAGTGATTAGTTTTAAAGACATTTTTATTTGCAATATTGTGTTAGATGTCCAGAATGTGTCCTGAACCAACTGCAGTTGAGTAGCACAGATCCTCTGGCTCTGATGGGATCAGTGTGTGGACAGTGAGCGTCTCTGTCTGGGGTGATTCATGACTCCAGGCCTTCCCTTCTGACAGCCTTCCTCTGCCATTTCTCTCCATCTCCCTCTCTCTCTCTTTATCCTGACAGCAGGACTTTCTGAGCATGCCTGGACACAGAGCACCAACATTTCCGATGCAGTCTGTGGCCCGCGGGGTCAGCCAGCACCCACCGATCCGGCCGTGCTCCGCCTGCCTGATCAGCCTCTGTGTGTGCGTGTGTGTGTTCAAGTGTGTTTCACTCACCATCTGCTTTTCTCTTTCTCTAGTTCTCCTCACTTGCCTTTCATTTCATTTTTAGTGTGGGATCCCTTTGATGTATGTGTGTGTTTGCGCAATTCTGTGTCAGCACAAGGTTTTTTATTTATTTTTTTACTCTTGAGGACACAGACAGCTGAAATCTCTGCTGTGTTTGCGTATGTGTGTTGTGCGTGTCTCAGCACACCTTCATGTAGTACTAGTTACTTTAAGACTCCATTTATTTATTTATTTGATAATGCGTGTATCTATGTACTAATAATATATTTATTTTTATTGCAAATATTCTTTCATACATTAGCTTTATTTTGCTTGGCACTAGTTATTACTGCATATAATACAATTCATGTAGCTGTTTGTTTGTTTGCACTGCCGAGGTTATGGGTTCAATTGCCAAGGACAGCAAGAACTTAAAAAAAAGAAAAGTGTTCGCACTCTAAGCTGATTTTGATAAAAGCATCTACAATTAAAAAAAAAATGCAATTTCAAAAATGTGTCCAAAAAAACAAAACAAATAAACGATATCACTATCATTCCATTAATGCAACTGATTTTGTGAACAGCTCATGAAGCATCGAGACACAGCTATGACACATACCTACAGTATACCATTAATTTTAACAGAGTCAATAAGACGTATGTACCTCAAATTAAGATAGCATATAGTTAGCAATGCCAAGGTCATATATTCATTTAATAGGGGATGTTTGAACTGATTAAAAGTTTACAATAAACGCAGTGCAAGATGCTTTGTATAAAGGCACAAGAAACAAAAACATAACAAAAAAAGTCACAAAGCGTGAAAAGTAAATGCTTTTAAATTAAAGCCTTCTTCCATTTCTTAAAACAATACTTTTTTAAAAAGATTATTCATTAAAAGCAATAATTGATAAAGCGTAGGACTGTATTTTACAATATTTAACCTTGGAAATATGTAAGATATAACATTATGAGTGTGCATTAAAAAAAAAAAAAGTATATGTTTATTGATCATTAGGCCTTTAATCAGTGTATTTTGTGCACAGCTCCTCTACATCATGATTGAGCAAGCTCTTAAATGGGCAAAGCTTTGTAATAAACTCTACTGACAGCATTTAAAATGAATGCAAAAAAAAAAAAAAGTTGAAGTTGAGCCACAATGTCATATGGCCTGTTTTACCAATGTATTTAATAGGTTACTGGAGCTGGGAACATTCAAATTGTATTGCTGGCTATGGAGGGTCTGATGGCTCTCTGATTTCATCCAAAATATATTCATGTGTGTTTTGAAGATGAGCAAAGATCTTATGGGTGAGTAATTAATGGCAGATTTTTCATTTTGAGGTGAACTAACCCTTTAAAAAGCAACTTTTAAAGGAAGCACTGCATACACGCAAATGATAAATGAATAGATCTGAGGGCAAATTTGTTATTTATATGTTGCATCTGTGTTCTTGAAAAGCATTAGCTGTAAATGCTCCATATTGCTGACTTATCATAAGTGCAGTGCTGTGCATTTGTGTGTATTTTATGCGAATGAACATATGCAGTCTCTGTGTGTGTGTGTGTGTGTGTGTGCTGTGGAGTGGAGGCCATCTCGCTCTTTCTCTCTCGCTCTAGAAGAAATGTTGCACTTTGATCCACCTCCGCCCTACTGATTTGTGGCTGTTTCTTTGATTTTTCAGTCTCTGGGGTTCTTGTCTGCATGCATGTCTGTGTGTATATATGCAATGTGGTAAAATAATGGTTTATCCTACTTTTAAAGGACTATAGGGAAGGTGATATATAAACCGAGGCAGGGTGAAAGTGACATAGGGTGGGTGGCTCCCTGGAGCTGGAGGCTGCCTGACCTTGTAAAGGGACGATTTGTAGTGACAAAGTGACCGGAAGTCATCCGGTTTTAAACAGAGTTGGCAATTTGATGTGACATGAGTGACATCAACCATTGGTGAAGTGACAAAGTTCGTCTTTACGTACAACTAGTAGGAGATAATCTGAATTCTGATTCAACAGAGCTTGTTCTAATCCCTTAAGGGGTAATAATTTAGCAAATTAAGGTATATAATATTTTCAGTGGAACAGAAAAAAATAGATGTTAAACAGATTGTCTGAGCTGCTCTATCAGTAAGTTGTTTTAACTTTAAACTTTAGCTTCTCTACATAATCCATAATAACATTTCCTCCATTAAAAAAAGTCTCTCACATCAGAATATCCGTTGTGTCATCTGTGCATATTTCTCTTCTGATTCAAACAACAAGAGTTTGTCTCTACTTGTGCTGTTTTTCTCAGCTGTTTGGTTCATTTTGATGGCATTCACTGAAAGGGTTCAATGCTGAGAAACCGATTTATTGCTACGTTTCTCCAAATCTGATGAAGAAACAAATTCCTCTGCATCTAAGCCCTGAGGGTGAGTACAGCTTCAGCAAATTTTCATATTTGGGTGAGTTCTTCCTTTAAGGAGTTTGACGTCATATTCGGTCACTCATATTCATTCAGTCTAAAATAAGTGCCTTAAATACTTTTACCTACCTTTTATTTTGTGTTTGTTATATAGTCTGCAATGTAGACTTTTGAATGCATCGTTCAGTTTCTCTAACCTCTTCCTGTTCTTCTCTATTCCTGTGCTTTGTGCGTAATACTCCTGTCCTGTTCAGTGTCAGATGGGCCGAGCTGAAGTGGGTCACCATAAACTCTGAGGACATAGGAACGAAGCGCTCTCAATGCAGTGTGTGTGAGTCACATCTTGGTGACAAACAACAGACGCTACACCACAATTCATTAGCAGACACGACTGCCGCATCATCTATTTGCTCATACGTGTAACACGAGCGTTTGTGTGAGTGGAGATTTGAAGATATTGATCCGGTATAATCCGAAGTTTTGAGACCGTTATGATGCTACTGCCGATCCACTGATAACAGTTGCTTACTGAGGCAAATTTTAAACAAGTTAATTAATTGATTAATTATATATATATATATATATATATTGAGCACAAATCTTATAAGCTTCAATTATCAAAAAAACATAGCATGCAATAGCAGTTTGAGGCTATTAATAAATATTTCTATATATATCAAAATATTACCACCAGTGTAATTATTAAGCACATTAAAATGTTTAGACAGGAATTCTCTGACATGAATAATATTTGTTGAATCTTCTATGTCAGTATGTATAATGTATACAGTAATGTTTAATACATATGTGTGTGTGTTTTCTTCAGAAAATAAAATGACCCTATAGATGAATGTTCAAATGTCAGTTCAAAAGAATGTAATTGCAAGGGCAGGGGAGGGTGGGCTTGGTAATTAAAAATGAAATTAATACCGTTTTCAATGAAAATGTTATGTTAATGGTAAATCTAATTCATTTAATCTAAAGGGTAATCATAGGAGGAATTTATTGGTCTGTAACTGTAGCTTTATTGTTATATGGAGACTGTAGTTACTGATGTCTTAAAGGCACAGAAGCAATTATCACTTATAATAATGATAATTTTGGCCCAAATAAACCTTGATCATCATTATTAAATGGACCTCATGTAGAATAAAACAATACCATACGATATAGTATTATTTAATTACTTTCATTTCTCCATAAAGCTATTGGGTAATCGAATAGTCATTTAATCTGTAAATGTTTCTGAAAACGCTCTCACACTGCTCTCTGTCACTTTTCTTCAATGCCAAACACTAAGTGCCACCTGCATTTCGACCTAAATTTCAGTCTAAATCAGTTTGATTTATGATTGTGCTGCAGTAACTAATAGTTAACGTCAGAACCTCAACAACACAAAATGTTTGATGCAAATCCAAACACCAAATAATTAATTAATGACTCTAGAGAAACATTTGAAGAAAAAGAGTCTTTCGATTACTTCCTGGAGTGCTGAGAGCGCTGTGTGTGTGTGTGTGAGAGAGGGCTGGATTGTATCTCTGTATTGTGAGACTAGTACAGAAGATAATTAGCTGTCAGAGTGTATTACTGCTCTCAGCTGGAGCTGATAAACACAGGAGAAGAGCTCTCACCTCACACAACCATACTCTATTTTCATACTGTGAACACACACAGGAGCCAAAATTAACACTTGCTAAGTGCCAAATACGAGTAAAATTTGGTGTTGACAAGTAAATAAAACACAACCAGTTGACTGGAAACTTTTTGGTTGAAACGAAGCAGTGTAAGAAGCAGACTTTGGAAGTTAACAACAGGGAATGTTCTCAGACCTTTGCCTAACAATCTGGCAAGGCTTTCTTAAAATTGTAAATAAACATTCTTATAGTACACTGTAAAAAAAAAAACAAATAATAATAAAAATCTGTAACATTTGAGTTTAAAAAAAACAAAAAAACGCCAGCTGTAGTTGCCAGAAAAAAAACATAAAAATATGGTAAAAGTATTTTTTGCTTTACGGTTTTAAGTTAAATGTACAGTTAAATACCATAGTTTATGATAATAAACCATAAAAACTAATATATTGTAAATATATCAACCTATTAAAGTACTGAAATCTTGTACCTTTGGAATACATTGATAAGCACCAAATGCAGGGTGTGATGAGAAAGTCACATGATGAACCCAAGTCCATCAAAAGCAGCTTTTAAATATGAACATCTATAGAAGGTGCTCAGTGTCATTCACACAAACACTAAACACCATCATGGTAAGATTCATTAAACTGGAATTTGCAATAAACATTCATTTAACATTACATGTAACATACAACCCTAATAAACAAAACTCATAAGAAAAACTAAGAAAAAAAGTTTTTTTTTCAAATAAAAATCATCAAATTCAGTGCAGGGAATTGTTTCCCTGTAAATTTAACAGGAATTTGCCATTAACCATTTAACGGCTTTTTAGTTTTAGCATCATGTTTTGTGTTACTTGATCTTTACTAAAGTTCTCATCACACATACTCAAATTACACATCATTCATTGAAAATGTTTTTTCCTGAAACATTTTGGTTGAATATTCTTCTTCTTTTCATATTCATTGTTTTATAATGTTCAGAAAACATTCAAAAGTAAAATTCCTGTAATTTTGGAAAGTTTAAATATAAAGTTTGAACGTTCAGAAATAATATTTTTATTAAAAGCAGGGAAAACATGGTAAACTTTAGCAAAACATGCTTAAAACATAACATGTAAGTACAATAATACATTTTTAATTGGATTTTCATTCACTTCATTATTATTATTATTATTATTATTATTATTATTATATAATTACGTATTGTATTAAGCACAATATTAAGCAAATACAAAAAATAAGTTTTGGATCAGTAAAAATATTTATGTTTTTTACAAAAAAAAGAGACCGTGTTTATTTGATCAGAAAATATTGTAAAATTATTGTAAAATACTATAAAATATAGCAAAATTCAAACTATATATATATATATATATATATTTTTTAGGATTCTTATAATTAATGACAAATGTATAACATTTATTTTATTTTATTTTTTATTTTTCAAGTTACCCCAGATTCCTATTTGTGTGTACTTTCTGTAATTTTCTCTTGTATTGCCAGTGCTCTCATGTGACTGCGAATACATATCTGCTCATGTGCAAAGTCCAGCGCTGATAACTTTTGTTTTCATCTGAGAGACATCCAGCCTGATAATTATTAAACCCCTAAGCAGTCTTTCTATCCAGATCTTCCAGATGTCTTTATTTGCCTCATAAAGGAGCATCACAGCCGCTCTGTGAGTGTGATCGGTGTGAAGAAATAGAGAATCATTTGGGGACAGAGTCCAAGATCAAATTTTAGAAGGTGGCTTGCATGTGATTTTATTGAATTATATTACAATACATACTATTATACACACTCACGTTATTGTTCTATCATGAGCTGATAAGGAGGGTTTTATGTGTTCACGCACGTATAATTAAGATTAGCAGCTGATATGAACATGCCAATCAAGTTCAACTCTTAGAAGAATGTGACAGGAATTTCGTGTTGGAAATCATCATCATATGGTTTCTAATGTTTGTGTGTGTTAATGTGTGTGCGCGCGCGGGTGTTTTGTGGCAATAAATAAATAAACAGCCCTGCCAGAACAAAATACGTAGGATTATTTATATATATATATATATATATATCGATTTCTTTTTTTTTTTTTTTTTTACTGAATCTGTGGATAATATTATTATTATCTACACAATTATTATTATTTAATGTCTAAAAGAAAGGCTTTTAGTAATCAAATATGAATGTATCATCATCATATTATTATTATTATTAATTACAATAATTAATAAACAACAATTTGATTGTAAATTCACCTAATAATGATGATGTTGATGATTATATTATGTGAGCTAATGTGTTAATACACAGATTCAGTTTTATATATCTCACTAAATAACTGTCTATGTAGTATTAATATCCATGTAGTATGTGCTATAATTAATCCATATGCACCAATAATGTCATGCACACACACACACACACACACACACATATATATATATATATATATATATATATATATACAGTATATACAGGAATCCTGTCTCCACGTCTCTCATTATTCTTCGCTCTCAGCACAGTTTGGCTGGATTTGTAAGTTTCAGCACAGCTCTCCATTTCACTTTTGTTCTGCATCCATTTTCCCCACATAGCCGGCTCCAAATCTATTCTCTCACATGTCGGACCTGCAGCTCCAATCCAATTCTGGTACCTGAAAGTAGAACTGGCAATTCAATGGTGAGGTATTGATTCCTCTCCGCTGTGATAGCTGCTTGCATTGCTCTTAACCTGATACGGCCATCAGAGCTTGACTGCAGGTGTACAGGCACATCTGGAGCTCGCTGGAGAAAGGCTGGTGTCTCAGCTCTAGCTCTGACTCTAGAGCTATCATCACAGCAGAGTAGTTTTCAGTGAGCTGTTAAAGCTGAGAGATCGCTTCAGTTTCGAGTGCTAAAACACACGATAGGCACTACGGGTCGGGTTTGGCCGAGTCCCGTCACACAGCACATTTCTGTAGAACTGATAACCTCAAATGGCTAGCTTTTAGAGTAAACAAGATGGCGACTGCATTGAACTCTGGTCATGCTCTCAATGAAACGTCTAAGAAACAGTTAAGGGTTCATCCACAATCCGTCAACACATCCGTCGACACTGCAAAATAAGCATTTTTGTCTTATCTTCAAGCACACGTTTCTAAACATTTGTAAATCAAGATACATTACTTGAGAAGCAAAATGACAAAATAACTTTTGATGTTGAATAAAGTATCATGTCTTTATCAAATAAATGCCTATTTATATAGTAACGTTTTCAATTAATTGAACAGAATAATCTATTTGTTGTTGTTTTATTAAGTAAATTAAGTTATTTTTTTCTTATCCCACTCACAGATATGTCCTTGTTTTAATCATAAGATTTAATATATTTTGTTAAGAAACATGCTGAGAAATAAAAAAAAATCATGCAGTTTTATCTGTCTTTCCATCTGGAAACAGACATGCAGAAAGTCTAACACACCTTCAAAAAAGCTTGTTTTGTCCCTCACTCATGTCAAAGATCAGTCCTCAGATCGTAAAACAATCCAACTTAAAGTCTTAAAGAGGCTCATAAATGGCAAATGAAATTGCTTCATTAAAATGTACTTATTAGTCTACGGATAATTTTATGTCTCTAAGCTCTCATTCAACACATCACTGAAAGGAAATCACACATTTCCAGCTTAAATCTGAACGTCTCGTCTAATTGCTTCTTTGAAGCTTTCTGAAACAGTTTCAGTAACAATATTTCTGGAACAGAAAATATCTTGCAAAATTATTTTTGTTCACCACAGATGTGGAGCTAAAGAAGTCTCGCAGCAGCTCAGTTATTTGACAGCTAAATCAGGCACGGTCCCGATAAACAATGCAGTGATAAAGTCCCCATTAATATAATTTCTGATGGATAAGAACACTCTTTTGACAAGAAAACAGAAGAAATGCTTCGTCATTTCTTACGTAAGCAAACATTGTTTCAAGGAGCATTGCTTCATAACCATGACCTGTGGTAGACCTTCATGTAACCGATGTTCTGGTTGTAAAGCTGTAAAACACAAAAACATCTACTCAGGACTTTAATTTTACTGCTACATAAAACAGACAGTCCAGTTCAGTTCCTCTGCAGTGTGCTCTGACTTCAACTCACACACAGGACTGAAACAGGAAGGAAACAACAACAGTCAAGGTAGGACACTATTTTAAAGAAACACTCACACACACAAATATATATATATATTTACTATTTATATATATATAATTTATTTTCATTTTATGTTTTCATTTTTTATATATTTTTAACTAAAGAATTTGTTCACTGTATAATGTACAGTACTGTAGTGTATAATATAACTTTATATATAAATAATTTATATAATTATGTATTGTTTATTTTACTAAGATGTCCTTGTATAACTTTTTATGCAGTACTGTCTGTTGCTGTAAAAAGATGACTTTTGTTATCCTGACATGTTTATGACTCTTAACCCTTTAACTTTCACCCCTAAAAAAATATTTATAAAAATGGTTTAACATAATATTCTTTTTAGTCAGCATCTAATAAATAGCGCCCAGCACCTTTGTTTTTTTTCTTTTTTTTTAATTCAGATTCAATTTAAATGACAAATTCAGGAGATATTTTGCAATAATAAACAATGCTTTAACTTTATTAGTATCTTGGGTACATTTCTTAACCTTCAGGGTTCACAAAGAAAAATGAAAAAAAATCTCTCTCTCTCTCTCTCTCTCTCTCTCTCTCTATATATATATATATATATATAAATATATTACTATATTTAGCCGCAGACACTACTCCATGTTTTTTACTGACATATCAAACATACGGTCACACATGATTTTGGCTAATTATGGTAAATAAACATTTGTGCATTTCTCATATATTTTGCTATATTTATGTTCTTTAACCCCTACCCTATTCACAACAACATTATTATACCCAAACACCTTCTGGCATAGGAATGTGCTAAAACAGCAGTGAAAAAAATGTCTCTTTCATCTCTTCCTTTTGATAGATTTATTCTTTATCAAAGTAAGCTCAACTGTACGGTAGAGATATCAGTTAAATTAGGCCATTTGCTGCACATACAAATGTTTAGTTGTTTAGCAATATGAGAACTGCTTTTCAAACATTTTATGTTTCACCCCACAAGCTGCTGTGAAAATGAAAATCAATCAATTTAACTTTGTAGGACTGAAATTACATTGAGACTGTTTGATCCATAAGAACAATTATGAGGCTTGTCATTTGAGTCTGTTCAAGTGAACAATCATTTTTTAAATACTCCAAAATCCAGTGTTTTGTTGAAAAATCTTTTGAACATTAGCATGCACATTTCATACAAAGACTCAAGGACATTAACTGTGTATGTCAAAGATGTTCAGGGAGATGAATCATTGGATGCTTATGTCTTTGTGTGTGTGTTGACCAGATGGGAAAGCGGCGCTTCTCGGGGCTGGAGATATCCCTGATGGTGTTGTTTTCATTGGTGCTGGTGGTCGCTGTTGCAATGGTCGTTCTGCTGGCCACTGGAGAACCAGGGACAATGAAAGAAGGTAGGTGATCAGACACCAATATTTGCCTTACAACAGCTGCAGAGGCTCACAGAGACAGACACGCATGGATAAGCTCTGCAGGGATAAAAACATGGATCTGGATGTTAACACCAATAGGCTAAATTACAAAAGTATTTCTATGTAAATTCTTTTTAAACTTTTAAAGTAAAAAAAACTACAAAATATTGCTAGTTGTTTTTTTCTTTTTTCAAAAAACAGATTCATTGTTCACAGTACAAATACTTCTTAAGATGCAAACTGACTGTTAAAGTCATGTTTTCTGAAAAACCTTTGTAAGTTTTTGCATTAAAACATAAAATTTATATATAGTTCAGCTGATCAGACGTGCGTTTTTAAGTTTTTAGTAAAGAAAGTATTTATTCATTTTTATTATTGTATAATAAAAAAATAGTATTAAAAATAATAATTATAAAAACGCTTTTATTTAGCAAAAATGCATTAAATAGACCCAAAGCAACACTAAAGATGTTTACATTTAAAAAAAACAAAACATCTTTTTGGTGAGAAAAATAAGAAGATCACTGTTTATGTATATTAATGTAAATAATTTAAAATTAATCCTGTATGATTGGCTATACTTTGCTTTATATCAAACACTTATATATATATATATTTTTTTTGCCCTTGATGTGGTGTACATATATATCTCCACACCAAGGGCAAAAATATTGTCCTGTGGGACTGTAGCTCTTGAGGAGCAGTTTATTAATGACAAAACACAACAGCCGCCTTGTCAAGGACATCGAGAAATGCAGTCTTTGATGTTGGACTAAAGTATAAAGAATATGTCCATCCTGATTGTTATCAAGGACACCCAGCAGAGAGAAAAGCAAAAGCAGAGCCAGACTACAGAGGCTCTGATGAGCGGCTCGCACGGGGACGAGAGCTCAAGCACGCACAGACTGCCTTATTATGACAGATGTCACTCTCAATTTCAATTTACCGCCATGATGTTGGTCAAGTGCTTTATATTTAAAGGGGACAAATTGAGGCTGGGTGAGGCGAATCTGTGCGCTCTCAGATGACCTTTTTTAGGGGTGCAGGGTACTGATGGAGATCATCATATGTAGCATGCTTTTAGGAGAAATGAGGTAGCGTTTGATATACAATTTTGCTCTGTGATTACATAATAACGTCTGTCTGATTATGTATGTACTTTGGAAGAATTCTGGCCTTGTATTTTTATGTTGTATGGCAATAAGCCAGTGTTTGATTACTAGTGATTATACAACAGTTATGGGTTAAGGTTAAGTTAAGTAATGTGTCTAAACACATTACTGTAAAATAAAGCACATATAGTTGCCATGCAAGTTGTAGTATTAATGAAGAATTGAACTGCACTGAAAACCCTAATAAGTTGACTGAACTAGATTGATTGAGGAAATTTGTTGCCTCAATTTAATTGAGTAATGTAGTCTCCCAAAACTTGTATATTTAAGTTTAGTTAACTTGGTGGTTTTGTTGACTATACTTAAATTATTCAGTTCACCCAACTAAGCACTTATTTAAAGTTAACTTGTTAATGATTAATGATTTAAATGTACTTATATATGTAACTGAACAATGTACATAGTTCAAACGAACATTCGTGCGATTGCTCTCGTTTTGCTCTTGCGGTACTTTGATGGCACATGTGATCTAAAGGCGGCTGCAACACCGGTCAAAGTCGGACAAATGATCTTACCAGAATGCATTGTTTTGTAAGGCGGCAGCCGATTTCTTGCGGCGCCGCATGAAGTCGAACACACCTAGTGTCTTGAACCGTGGTGTCAGCAAGAGAGCAGGTGAGGGCAAAAGGACCAATCAGTGCATTAGTTCTCTTGTTGCTAGGCAGAACCCCTTTTGGCATGGCCAATCAAATTAAATAAAGAACTGCTAATGTGAGCATGTACGCGCGGGCGATTTTCAAACTATAACGTGTCAGATTTCCGGTAAAGCACTTTTGCTATTAGTAGTTGTAATGTGATTATGTAGTTTTGAGTTCACTGTAGATTTTACAGACTAGTTAGGTTATATCGTAATATTTGGTTCAAGCTGAATGTGAATGTCGGACGCCCTATGATTTGCACGTCCCTCTAAAGGGTGTAAAAGCCTGTCGGCTTAGGTTACTTCCTCACAACACTTGAAATCTTAAGTTTATGTATTTTGATGGTAAATAAGTTAAATTAACTCAAGTTTAGTCAACTGGACTTGATTTTTTAAGTAGAAACAACATTAGGGTTTACAGTGTGATGTGTGGTCACAAGCACATTTTAGTGTTTGATATATAAGAAAAGGTTTCTTGATTTCGCAAGGATGCATATACGTTTATTTTTAAAAATATGTTATGTTTATTCATTAAATATATTTATAGAATATAAAATATAAGAATATAAATCTAGAAATGTAAATATTTGTGCCTGATAATGATTAATCACTTTTTGTTTACTTAATATATGTCTGTGTACTTTCTACATTTATTATGTAAATACACATACATGCATGCATGTATATAATTAAGAAAATATGTTTCTAACATTGATAATATTAAGAAATGTTTCTAAATAAAAGAAGTATGTTGGAATGTTTCTGAAGAATCACGTGGCACTAAAAACTGGAATAATGGCTGATTAAATTACTTATTATTTTTGTCTTGATTCTAGTCAAAATATGTACAAATTCCAAAATCGAGATACTTTTAGTAGATAAGAAAAAGGACTTTGAGAGGTCTTGTTTCTATTGTTGAATAATTTCACTTGTTTTAAGCAAAATGCACTTGTAGTTTAGTTTTTAACAAGATGAAATGGCTATGAAAATGGTTATTTGTGATATTTGTCTTAAGATTCTGGATCAGATCCAGACATCGTCCCGGAATGTCCGAGCATTTCAGAGGGAGAGAGAGTAGACTGTTTCCCAGATGGCAGTGCTTCCCAGGTAAACTGCGGTGGATATGGCCCACATTCCATGCAAACTCCCAGCATGCTTTGCTAAATCTTCATATGTGTCCTTGCAGCAAAAATGTTTGGAAAGGGGTTGCTGTTGGAGCCCTCTGAACGAAACCAACGTCCCCTGGTGCTTCTTCTCCAAAAACCATGGCTACAGCGTGATCAGCGAAAGCGAGCCAGACAGCACACGTGAGTTCAGCCCGATCCAAGAATAAAAAGCTGTAATAAAACATTACGATACGTATCATTGGCCTTCAGATAAGTCTTTGTATTACCTCTTTTGTCATGAGCTTGAGATTATTTTGAAGGTGGGAGTGGTGTATCGCCACAAGATATCACCAGTGCACCCTTCAGCAAGGTTATATCAGGGGAATGCTCTCTTTTCATGATGCTATTACATGGCGAAATTGTGTGAAACAAACTCTGCTGACCTTGGTTTTGTAATTCCGAAAAAAATGATAAACTGTTTTCAAAGGAATATTTCAAGGCTTCTTGTTAGCTGCTTTTAATAAGGGTTGGGGATTGCAATAAACTCTTTATGCTGCTTGTAAAAGCTTGTGTGATGATGATATCTCCATTCATTTGGATCGTCGAGGAGAAGTTTGTTTAATAAGACTTATTAAATCCCATAGACATTGAATTAGGGACTTGAGCCATTTCCTTCAATGTTCAAATCTGCTTTCCATTGAAAAGTTTTGCATCTGACCATATAGCAAAGAGAGCAAATGTTTCATAAAAACCTCATGGAAAATGTTTCCTTTGCTGCAGACATGCAGGCCAAGCTGATAAGAATGGATGCTCCATCTCTATTCGGAGCTGATATTAAAGAGTTGACCTTCTCAGCTGAAATGCAGACAGAAAACCGTCTTCGATTTAAGGTCTGTTTAGAAGCTGACACAAATAGCCGAAGATTTGTGTAAACATGTCTATAATGCTATGCAATGTTCTCTCTGTCTGCCAGATCACTGATGCAAATCAAGCCAGATTTGAGGTTCCTCACGAGCATGTGAAGTCGCTATCTGACTCTCCCAGCGGACCCCTAAAATACAGACTGGAGCTGGTCCAGAAACCCTTCGGGGTGAAAGTTTGGAGAAGAACATCTCCTGAAAAACTCCTGTGAGTGTGGAGCTTCTCGTATTTTTTCTTCCTTTTCACGCACAGATCATGTTGGCTCTTTGTGAGCTCGGCGCATTGCAGCACGAGTGTTTCTTTGACTAAATGAAGAGCAATCACAACACCAAAAAGACAGAAATTAGAGGCATGGATAGAATAAGGGATTCCGGTGAGGTCTGAAAGAAGCCTGAAGCAACGCAAACAAGCTTTTTGTAAAGCAGGCGGTGTTGGTCTCGTTGAAGTCTGTTGATGAAAATTGCTTTGTTTCCTTTTGTTATTGTCTGCCGTCATCTGTGTGTTTTTGTGTACTGTTGAAAAATGATAGGCAGGTTATGAATAAGTCCTGATTCTGCGTTCGAGTTGAATTTGATCATTTCAAGTCACAGTGACTATCAGGCCTGCTTCTTGCATGTTGCCTTCGTCACCAAAGCTATTTATTTCAGTGACCTTTTTAAACAAATATTAAAGCAATCAGAATGACACTGCGCATTAGACCTACACACACTCTTTGCTTTTTTTATAAACTGTGTGAAGTTAGAGGGACTTACTGTAACTGCTAGCACTTTTTTTAGGTTGTTTGCTAAAAATATGATTTGTTTCAACTGAGTTGTGGCCCTGGAATTAATTAATTCTTATCCTAACATCCTAAGGCCGGTTTCATAGACAGGGCTTAGCCTAAGCCAGGGTTAGTCCATAGTTCAATTACAAATTACAAATAAAATAACATTACTGGTGTGCATCTTAAGACAGGCACTGACATGTTTTAAGATCAGTTAGTGCAAGTTTCTTTCAACTGGAACTTGTTTACATTTTGGTCTAAGATTACGCTAAAGCATTGTCTGTGAAACTGGGGGCAAATGTAATTTATTAGCAAGTAAATTTAATGAACAAAGAAAATTAGTTCATTCATTGCTAATAGAGTAAATGTAGTGTTTCCTTACTATTCAGCTCAGATGTAACCTTGAACAACAGACTCAGGCAGTTTCATAAAGTACAACATACAACTTTTACAACAAACTTCTGTAATGATGTTTGCAACATAAACATTTAAAATGTAACTTCAAAATGTTCAAATTAATGTTCAAACATTTAGCAGGTCTTATGTTTTCCTTTTTTAGAGTAATTACTACTAAATGGTTACTACATATCCGTTGTTTTAACAAAGATATAGGTAAGCATTTATGACATTGAAATAAATGATTTACCATTTAAGAACAGGCAATGTATAAAACATATAATGTATATTAAAAATAATAAGCAGACTGTTAACCTTCGACCTTTTGGCCGTTATACGAAGCTGTTCAGTTTACACCGAAGCATTGACTCTATGGCGGATGTTGCAATGTTTAAACACTGTGAAACAGAGATTATATGTACATCAAATTAAAATATCCAAATTAGGCGCTGATTCCACATGAAATGTTGACCTTATAAAAACAGCTTTCAACAGCTGGATTGCCCAACCTAACACAGCGAATTGCTGCATAAAGTACTGAAATGGCGCATCTTTATGAAAACAGTCATTTCCTTTTGTGTGATCATAGTCACGTCTGTATTTGTGTTGCAAAACAATCAATGACTAGTAATCTTTTGTCTGATAAAAAGCCTGACTTAATAGCCTAATAATGATGCTTTTAATCATAGGAGTAGATGATTCATGAAGAGGTTTCAGCATGGACTGATATATCAGAAGGAGTGGATACGCGTAAAATTCTCATTAATCTTATCTGCAGTGATGTTATTTTTAAAATTCCTTGTCGAGTTTTAGATAAGAATATGCATATGTCACACAATGATTCTTAGCTATCAGCTATGGTTTCGAAAATAAAAAAAGTCATTTTCCTGGTTGCAGAAGAAGAACTTTAGTTGACCCATCATTAGCTTTGTCATGAGGTTTGCACCCTTATGTATTTGAAGCCATTGTTGAAGGGTGAAACTATTGGTCTTCTTCTTGCAGGATTTTTGACATTGACACACAAACTGAGCTGTGCAAAAACATATTCTTTACTCGATCTCTTCCTCTCTTGCTTTGTTAGGTTTGACACAACCATTGGGCCACTGGTTTTTGCTGATCAGTACCTTCAGCTTTCAGCTAAGCTCCCCTCTCACAATATTTATGGCCTTGGAGAACACGTTCATCAGACCTTCCTCCATAATACCAACTGGAAGACCTGGCCTATCTTCACAAGAGATGCTTTTCCTAACGGAGTGAGTCATATGTAATATTCAGATTAACTCTGTTCTAAACCAGTATGATTTCATTGCTCCAGTGAAATACATGTTTTAGGCAACTTATTGAACAATACCCTGGCCACTCTGAAGAACTGAGGATGTCAAGCTTCAAAAAGGATGCAAAAGCATCATGAAATTAGTTCTTATGCACTATATTCTGAATATTTGAAAGTCATTTGATTCAATTACAATTATTATTCTCTGAGAACTGATGCTAATGGATCACTGAATAAGTGAATGGACCATTGAGTTAAGCACTGGATCGTTCTGCTTCATACTATACTATTTCTAACATACAGTATCTGACTTGTATAAATAAGATTAGTTTGTATAACCCAATTCAGTCAGGTTGATTTTGCCATATTGTTTTTCATGTGAACTAACCCAGGTAATTTAAAGGAATACTTAGGCTCATTTTCCAACTCCCCAAGATACGGTATGTACAGTTGAGTTTTACAGTTCTTTAAACCATTCAGCTGATCTCCTGTTCTGGTGGTAGCACTTTTAGTACAGATTATATATAGATAATTTAATCTGATTAGACCATTAGCATCATACTTAAAAATGGCCAAAGAGTTTTAATATGATATTACACAGCACTGTTTGCACTGGGAGCATATCTTTACAACATTGAGACATTTGCTAGAGACACTGTGTAATATAATTGCGCCTGCTGCAGCCATGGTAAGGTAGTGAAGTTCCTTGATTATTATGCTGGAATGAGAGTATAATTCTTAGCCATATCGGCCTAGAAAACTTTTCATTTTCCATCAGTCTTAGTATACAGTGTAACTACAGTAACTACTAAGAGTCAAGTTTTAAATTTGAAAAATAGTGAAACTCTTTGGCCATTTTTGAGTGTGATGCTAATGGTCTAATAAGATTCAGTGATCTATGCTAAGCTATGCTAAAAGTGCTACCACCCGGAGATCAGCTGAATGGGTTAAAAAATGATAAAACTCAACTGTTATAATTCTTGGGGATATAGAAGATAAATCTATTATCAAAAAAAAAAAAAAAAAAAGGCATGTTCCTTGTAATGTAGCACATTTTTTGGTTACCTAACGAAAGCCTTTTTTACAGCGCAGTGCCTGTGAGGGTTTTTTTCTGTGTAATATTACTTGGCATTTATATCTCAAGATCATGGAACATAAATGTCCCAATAAACTGATTAAAGGGTCAAAATTTGCCATTACAAACCTGAATGTCTTTTCTTACCACAGGGCACACACAACCTGTACGGCCATTACCCCTATTTCACATGTCTGGAAGATGCGAGCGGCCAGTCCTTTGGTGTCTTCCTCATGAACAGCAATGCTATGGGTAAACAGACCCTCTCCTGAGTAGTTTTATTGTGATAGCTTTTTTTGCATTGTTGGTCACAAACATGAGCTTTGCCATGGGCAGAAGTCATAATCTTTAATAGCATGATTTGTGATGTCTGTGCACAGCATGTATAGTGTTTGGTGTGTTTTTGTTAAAGGTTAGCAAATTAGAGCAATTTAAGTTGTTTACGTCTGTTCTTACGTCTGTCTGTTCGTGTCTGTGTGCAGAGGTGACAGTCCAGCCCGCTCCGGCCGTAACCTTCCGGACTATCGGTGGGGTTCTGGACTTCTACATCCTGGTTGGAGAAACACCAGAGGCAGTAGTGGATGAGTTTACAAAGGTGAGTGTTGTGGGCAGATAGAAATAGAAACATCTGCAACACTTGTAGACAAAGTTGTAAACACTCTGGAAAGGCTTTGTAATGTTAGGGATCCAGCATGGTGGACAGCATACAGTACAGTATGTGTGTGTATAAAACATTTTTACTAAATACTAGAATTTATTATACAGAAATGATTGATTCGTATTGGTCAGTTGTAGTATTTAAATGTTTTTGCATACTTTCCACATACAAAAAAAAGTGATGCATTTTTTCTTAAGAGTGGAAAATTAAATTGCTCATATTTTTCCTCATAACCGCAAAGAGTTTTATTTGTGTGCACTCACAACATCAACTGGTCAATATGGTGGGTTTCTGCTGTCTCCATCTTGAGCAGGAACTAAATATTACAATAATAAAATAATGCTGTGTTGGTGAAGTTAAATTACAAATTCAAAAAAGCCTGTGGCATCCAACCTGTGATTCTTAACACGAAAAAAAATAAATAAAAGTAGGCTTAGTTGTCTTTGAAACTCTTATTTATCGATTTATCGGTTTGTATTAAATTGTTCTGATTTTATTTCATTTTATTTTTAATATGCATTAGAATGTTTATTATTAAGCGAGGACTCCACGTCATTCCTATATGACAGTGCTGCAGTTTGGCTCGCTGAAAAAAAGGTTCACAAGCGAGTAATTTTGAAACATCAAAGATAAATAAAATCAAGAAAGAAAGCCAAAATTAATGAGCAGTGAGTGAGCATTTGACGCAGTGGGCACAAAAGGTTTGTAGTCCACAGAACCATGTCATCTTGTTGCTATTTCCTGTTTACCCTCACCGCCTTGTTTTTGAATCAAAGTGGCAGCGGGCTGAATAAGGCGTCTACTTTCCTTACACACTGTAGGCCCAGATGAAGCTTAGCCTGAGGTAGTCCTGTGATGTTCAGCGTGTTTAACACTGCTTTATGTGTTCCCAGCTGATTGGCAGGCCTTTCATCCCTCCGTACTGGTCTCTGGGCTTCCAGATCTCTCGCTGGGACTACGGCAGCCTGGAGGAGGTGAAGAAAGTCGTGGACAGAAATCGTCAGGCTGGCCTTCCGTATGTAAGTGCCAGGAACAGAAGGAGGGTCCTCGCTTTGTTCTACAAAACTTGATTCCACTCAGTACTTCAAAGCCACAATTAAGAGCACGGAACAAAGCCTACCGATTCATGAATAATGACTCCACATATGTGCATTTCACCTATACACACAGTTAGAAGCGTTTAGCACCTTATGGTGAGGCTCTAATTGCAGAAAGACGGACCGAAGCTCAATGTTTGATGTAATTTGAACAAAGAGGACATTAGCATGTCAGGATATTGCATCTCCGCCTGATTAGCATTAGAAAATTACTGGCAGGAGAATCTCACCATCTGCTGATGGTTGATGGAAGTCAAGCCTTCCAGAAAAATCAAAACAGACAACAGTGAGTCTACAATGTCAGCATGCAAAAGAGGCATTTGTCATCGTAAAGGCCGAAGGTGCCGATGCTAAAGGACGAGACTGCAATGTTATGGTGAAACATGAACGTTAACAAGCTGTTTGGATTCCAAGAGTTGGTTTTCATAGCCATGCCATAGAAAAACCATTCCTTTGTTCCTCAAAGAACCTTTCACTAATTAGTTCTTGAGAGAATCATTATTTCCTTAGCCTAAAGAACATTTTAAGAAAATGTTACACTTGCAATGGAAGGTTAAAGGGTTTTTATGGAACCATCAATGCCAAACTTTATTATTCTTAAGAGTGCAACTTCCATAATTAGATGGATGGGATATTCAATGAGAGCAAACTTTGATTTCATGTCGATTTTGTCAGGACTCAAAGCTGAATCTGCACTATTTTGTGTTCCAGGATGTTCAGTACACTGATATTGACTACATGGAGAACAAAAAGATCTTCACCTATGATATGGATACATTTGCAGAGCTGCCTCAGTTTGCTGACTACATGCATGATAAAGGGCAGAAATACATTGTCATATTGGTGAGTCATTGATATTTATTTATGGTGAGTTTTTAGGTTTTATAGGTTGCCAAATTTGAAGTCATACATTTCCATTCTGAATTAGATTTTGTGGAGTCAAACACCTAAATTTTTTTTCTTCCTCGTAGGATCCTGCGGTATCCACAGGTAAAAGGATAAACGGACCCTATGAAGCACTTGAGAGGGGACATGCAGCTAAGGCTTGGGTCACTGAACCAGATGGAGAAACACCTCTACTGGGAGAGGTAAAATATTCCAGATTATGGCGTTATGTTGGTTAATTATTTTTTTTGTGGATAGGTAACATGTATTTAATTATCCTCATTGATCAAAGTAAACAATATGATTCAAATAATGTATGATGGAATTTATAATAATTTATTATATTATTATTATTATTGTTGTTAATCTTATTGTCCTTGTTGTTTATTTATAGTTTTGCATCAGAGGAACAAATTAATTTTTTTAATATATTAGAATAGAAAACAGTAATTTTAAATTGCATTTATATTTCACAATATTACTGTTTCTAGTGTATATTTGATTAAAGAAATACAGCCTTGGTGAGCATAAGACACTTCAGTATAGAAAGTTATTTAGAGATTGGGAATTGGTGCTACAAAAAGCTGAACGACTGGAGTAAGAAGTTACTGAATTAGAAACAGAGCCAGAATCATTAAATTTCTTACAATTCCCATCCACCTTTTTAACCATTAAACATTATTAATTGTCCAGTGCTGTTTTAGAAGACACTTACATTCTACTGATTTGTATTGTACTGACAGGAATTAAATAATAAGTGAATGATTGAATGAAGAACATCTGGAGTTGCCATGTGATTTGCCATGAGAGAGACCATTAATTTACCATCTGTAACCTTGAGGTAGATCATATATCAGTCACCCCTCAGGGCAATAAGGCACATATCACATGGCAATAATATTGCTTGTGATTATTTAGCCGATTAGGCACAGGCAGATGCTAATTGCTTTTTTATAGTTTTAATTCAGGTCAGTGTTTGCATTGATTTTGCATTAGAGTTTAATATCACGCTTTCGTGCAGCTCAGAGCCATGTGAGATGAGGAACAGAACAAAACTCATGAGGGAATAGAAATGCCAATGGCTTAAAAAAACTAAAGACATAAATAAAAGGAAACATGAAGACTAGTTTTTTTTTTTGCAGCTATAAATGTCATCTGTGATGTTAGTAAGTGAATCTTTTGAAACATGCCCCCCTGTTATTATATTTTTTTTTGTGGGGGGTAAAATGACCATGTTTATAATAAATTAAATAATACATTTTATTTATTAATAATTTATAATAAATTAAATACATTTAAATATATATATATTATTTATTTATTTATTTAATGCATGTTATTCTATGTCGCAGGTCTGGCCAGGAGAAACAGTGTTTCCTGACTACACTAACCCAGCTTGCATTGACTGGTGGGTTGATGAAATTTCCCGCTTCCACAAGGAAGTCAAGCATGATGCTCTCTGGATCGTAAGTAACCCACAGAGATCATTATCCATGAGCAAATATTGAACCGGATCCTTTTACATCTTGGTGGAAAGGTCACGAAAGGTTGTGAAAAATGTTATTATTCCAATCTCCAACTTCCTAGTTTTCAAATCAATACTATTTATGTCACTGCATCAATAAGTATTAATCATGATATATGAACACAGCAAAGCTCTACATCTGATCTAGAAAACAATATAAACCACAAAAGGTTTCAAGTAAATACGAAATCAACATCGACCTTGCTTACAGTAGTAATTTATCAATCACCTTCTTAATTTAATTATATTGAGTTTATTCGTATAGCGCTTTCACAGTACATATTGTTTCAAAACAGCTCACAATCAAGCGCTACTGTCAAAGAAGAAAGTAATTTACACCATCCAATCAATTCCTGATTGATAAAATCAAGTCCAGCCTGACAATTTGTATTGCAGAATATTCTGATTTAGATGTGCATTGCTTTATGAAAGTAAAATGGTTGCGAATGCCATTTCATGTTGACTTTAAAGGCTCCCTGAAGGGTTTTGCTTTAATCTCAAAACAATTATCCACCTGAATTAGGGAGCGCTGAACTAATTGCTGTTTTATTTGTAAGGACATGAATGAGGTGGCCAATTTCGTGAAGGGAAGCATCAAGGGCTGCGCTGATAACAAACTCAACTATCCTCCATTCACCCCAAGTGAGTCTCACAAGCATTTACAGCTAGATTTATTCATAGCAAATGCAAGTTTTTTTTTCAGGGTGTGTAGATATCCGTCCTCATCATCTCTACTCAACTCTACAGGTATCCTCGATGACCTGATGTACAGTAAGACCTTATGCATGGATGCTAAACACAATTGGGGGAACCACTATGATGTCCACAGTCTGTATGGGTACTCTATGGTCCTGGCCACTGATAAGTAAGTGTTGTTGTTTTTTTCCATATTTTGTATGCAAATGGTCTCTGTTATTGGTGCTTTCTAGTCTTGTCAGAATGATTACTGTAGATGAACAGTCAAATGTTAATGTGCTCATGGCTTAGGACTTATTTCCTGAGAAGTATTAGTGCTGAAATTAAGAATAGTACCCCCCCACCCCATACCGCATGTGAGAAAAGACTAAGAACATTTTTAAGTTAACATTTTTTATATTATTAATAATAACATTATTATTAGTAGTAGTAGTAGTATTATCCTTTCCAAATTTCTTTCTTCTCTAGTGCAAGCAGTAGATGAGTGAGAAACATGTTAAGAACTAAAAAGCTATGTATTTGATGAATGTGGGACCGCTCATGACAGGTGTGAGTCAGTAACAGCAGTGATTCGAGCAGCATCACCCGTGACTCAGTGTTTCATTAACGTGCGTGCAGTTTTGTCGGATGTTTTCCTCAAAGCGGGGTAAAGAGAGTTGAGTTGTATCATGCTTGTTCCTCTACCCTCCTTTTATTTTCAGCAGGAAATCTGTTTTACTTATCTTGTAATTTCTACATCATTGATTTGTTCCACTCTCATTCCTTTACGCCCCCTCTCTCATTCGGCTTAACTCCTACATTTAACTCCTGCCTGTGTGTTTGTCATCTCTGTGTATTCCTAGACCACCCAACGGTGTTGTGTGTTGTGGATCCAACACTCCTGATGCACATAATATTGTGTTTCTTATTCCAGAGCATCGAAAGCAACATTTGGGTCAAGCCGTTCCATGGTCTTCACCCGCTCCTCCTTCCCCGGGGTGGGCAAGTATTCTGGGCACTGGTTAGGAGACAACGGCGCCAACTGGAATGACATTAAATGGGCGATACCTGGCATGCTGGAGTTTAACCTCTTCGGAGTGCCTTATGTAAGTGGTTTGACTCCAAACAAAACACCTTTTCCAGCATGTGTATGGTCGACAAGAGGTTTTATAACACAACAGCCCCACAAGGAAAGCGTTTGGAGAAAGCTTTTGGTTTTGATTGAGTTTCCATGAAATGCAATGAGAAATTGAATGGGCATTGGGACTCTGACTTCATATTTGAATTGAGTTAACATTGACTGGCCGACTCAACAGTCAGATCCAATGAATTTATCATGGGACAGACGATGTAAACATTTATTGCTGCACAATATTACCTGATCACCAAGCATATTGTGATTTGTTTTTAGTGGTAAACAAAGTTGTTTTAAAACATATTGCTTTTGAGTCTTTTAAACATCACCAGATTCTCATGTTTGATTCAGTCAAGTATCAACTTTTAGATGCTTCTTAAATGCTTGAATTCATATTAGTCACTAGTATAATTATTAAAAGTATAAAGGTATAAGATAATATAAAATAAAAACTATTTTATTTGAATGCAAGAACATTTATGTGTCCAAGTGCATGCAACGGATGATTAAGAAACTTAATGATTTATTTGATAAGTGTTTTTTTGAGGAGAAACATCTAAGAACTAGGAGACTTCAGGAAAACTCCATTCTCACTTATGGTCTTTTAGCTTTAACTCAAGCATCACATTTTTCACATTTTTTTCACTTCAAAATCTAAGAATAAATTCAAATGAGAAATTGAGTCTTTGAAGAGAACAAGATGAAATTTGATGCATTTAACTGCAAAATGTAAACTTTGGTATGTTGGTAAATATGAGCACAATCTGCAATCTTTATCTTCATTTAAGAGCCTTGCTTTGTGAGGGGGATAGTGAGGATTTTTCTCTGAATCTCATGATGTTATTCTGCAGATTGGTGCTGACATCTGTGGGTTCTTCGACGATTCAACAGAGGAGCTTTGCGCACGTTGGATGCAAGTTGGTGCCTTCTACCCCTTCAGCCGTAACCACAACGCACAAGGATATAAAGTACGTATCGCCCTTAAATACTCATAAACAGTCTAAAAGTATACAGAGCGCTTCCTCTTCAAACATCTGTGCTACGTGTTTCTGGCCCAATGGCGATGCTCTGAATTAAAATCGTGTCCTCTCGCTTTAAATGCTATTTGTAGAAGATTTATTTCTCTAATCATTATTGTGAGATTGGCGTGAGAGAAGCAATCAGACCTCCGGAGCGAGAGTTTGAGAGGGCAAATGAGGATGAATGGAAAATTATATTCTTGGTGAAATTAGATGAATAAGATTTGACCTTTTAGTCGGAGAGTAATCATTCCACGGCTGTCTCCGCGACCGATGGCTCTCTGCCATGATGAACATATTATCAGTATCCACACAGTAAAATCCATTTCTCTCTTTGCTCTTCAGCTTTCTCCCCCTGACTGGTTTTATGTCTCTTTCTAACAGGACCAGGACCCTGCCTCATTCGGCTTTGACTCTCTCGTGGTGAACACCTCCAGGCACTACCTGAACATCAGATACACGCTCTTGCCACACCTCTACACTCTGTTCTACAAGGCCCATGTTAACGGAGAGACCGTAGTGCGTCCCGTGATGCATGAGTGAGTTTGTGCGCACGTGCAAAGAATCCTAAAGAAAATATTACAGTTTCCATAAAAATCTGAAGCAGCACAACTGATTTATACATAATAATTATAATGTTAAATAAGTATAAATGTTATTATTTATTGTTTTGTGTCTTGTCTAGTTTTGTCTTTGCATTTGTGTTGCTTTGTTCTGTTTGATTGTTTATTTGATTTATTTTTTGTCTTCCTTTGACATGTTTTGTTTGCTTTGTTTTGTTTATTTATTTAGTTTGATGTTTTTGTTTTGCTTTGGCATTTTTGTTGTTTTGTTTTTCCTTTGTTTATTTCGTTTGTCTAATTATTTTAATTTATATATATATATAATTGATTTATTTTATTGCTTTGTTTTGGTCAATTTATTGTTGTTTTTGGTCTTGTTTTGGCATGTTTTTGTTGGTATTGGTATTTTTGTTGCTTTGTTTTGTTTGTTTATTTAATGTATTTTTTGTATGCTTTGTTTTTTTTTAAGTTGTATTTTTTTTCAATTATTGAATAATTATTTATATAATTTTTATATACTTTTTTTATTTAAGTATTTTTTTATTTGATTTTTGTTGTTGTTGTTGCTGTTGTTTTTTTGCTTGGTTTGTGCTTTGTTGATTTTGTTCTTTGTTGTTTGCTTGATTGTTTTTGTCATGCTTAAAATTCAGAAGTCAGGAACTGCTTTATAAAAAACACTCTCTCACTCTGCAGGTTCTATTCTGACCATGAAACCTGGTCATTGGACAAACAGTTCATGTGGGGAGCACATCTTCTCATCACACCTGTGCTGGATCCTGTGAGTGAACACACACACAAACTGTTGCATGACTTCCTGTAAGCCCATGTGGATGACCTCCTCTGGGACAAATGTGAGAAAGATGGGACTTTTTCTCGCTCTTTTCATTTCCATCGCCTCCTTTTCTCTCTTTCTAATGAGATCGTCGACCTCATTATGAAGAAATTAGAACTGAATATAGATCGCGGCCATGTGAAAATGGGTGATGAATTGTTTGAAGAGTCTAATGTGGCATCGTGCATTTTACTAAGAATATGACTGAAACGGACTCTTAATATTCAAAGAGCTTCCCACCAGAACACGCCAAAAGGCCCGTTTTGAGAAAGTTTGATGCAGATGCGTCAAAAGACGCCTGCATTGGGGTTTTCAACTCTTCAGAGAGCTTATGTGATGTAAACACTTCAATCAGCAGGAAAATCCATATGCATCAGCTGCATAAAAATTATGATAATTACTGGACCATGTGGTACAAAAAAAAGTTGTAAGGTGCTATAACAAGTTGCAAGGAAGAAAAACTGCTGTTGTTTTTCATCTTGCAAGCATTAATTTAATGACACCCGACATCTAACTTGCAGATCAGTTGAACTTTGATCTTCTCAACATGGGTTTTGACAAGGGAAATCTATTCCCACCTTCAGATTTTTTTGTCGTCCTAGCCATCTTTTTTAAGTGCTCAAAAGTTCTCACACTTCTTCGTGCTCTCAATTAAAGAGTCAAGTATGTTGGTGAGCTTCAAAGAGGGAGAAGTCAAAGCCGTATGAGGATCAGGACTGCTTTCAACTCAAAAAAAAAATCTTGTTTTCTGTATGGCAAGGTATGACAGAACAAGCTTTATGTATTTAAGAAGATCAGGCAAGCTTTATTAATCGGAAATTTATAATATTTATGTGTGTATTTTTTTAAAGAAAATCGCATGAAATAATAATAATAATAATAATACTAAATGCATAAAAATATGCATTCAGTTAATCAAAAGTAACAGTAAAGGCATTCGTTTACAAAATAATTATTGTTTATACATATATAAATGTTTTTCTTTTGAAATGTTTATTCATCAAACAATCATAGTTGCAAAAATTATTAGGTAGCACAAATGTTTTCAGCAATTGATAATAATAATAATAATAAGTGTTTCTTGAGCAACAAATCAGTATAACAGGGTGATTTTATTTAATTTATTATTATTATTTATTTATTTATTTATTTTCCCTGTTATCCCTAAGATAAAGTTAAAACTGGCATAAATCTACCTCTCACTAAGTTATTTATTTATTAACCATCGGTTGATTATTTGTTATGTTTACACTTATAACAGTTTCAGACTTGGCTCAGTTAGTGTCTTTTTTTACACCCACTATTGCTATCTTAAAGGCACCTATGGTCGGGTCTTGGGTTCATAGTGCTTTCAGCTTGATATGAATATCATATTTGAGTGCCACCATCTGAAGTGTACAGTGGGTTTTCCCTCAGGCACAGGGATGAATATTCTTTTCCTTTGAATCGTTTGCTGCTTTACTTTCTGTCAACTTCTTACTCCCCGATATGTCGCTCATATTTTCTCTTTCTGAAGCTTGAAAATCCATGACAGGAAGACCATATCACTCTAAAAATAATCACCACTGGCGATGGTCTCCCCATTAGTTCAATAATTACTATTCCTGTAATAACTCATTTTAGTCATTTTCTTTTTTTTTTAGGGTGTTGAATTTATAGATGCCTATATTCCAGATGCCATCTGGTACAACTTTGAGACGGTAAGACCATCCTCTCCCTGTTAATTTTTTGGTGAATTATCCCTTGAAAATCAGCTTGAAACCACAAACATCTCGCTCCTCTTGTAAGAGAGGCTTTCATTTGAGCATCTCTAGAGTCTGGTTAGTGCTCTAAGAGCCAGATTAACTAGCACCGATCAGATCACTGATAGGATCAGTCCCTTGTGTCCGTGTGTTATGCGTCTCAGAACGGGTCGATTACAGAAGCCATGATTGGCAAAGCAGGGCCTGAGTGACCCTGGTGGAGCGAGAGAGAGTTTGATGGAGAGGAGCGACACGGAGAACCTGATTGGATCTGAAATGACTTATGGATAGAGCGGAGACTCAATGTCTGTCTCGTCGTCTCTGCATTGACCCAGTCACACAGTCAGAGAGAGAGAGGGGTGAGGGGTCTCAAGATAGAGACGGGTTATACAGGCGGTGTGAGGCCAAAAACATACTGAAAGTACGTCTATGTTAGGCTCAGTTTCTGCTGAAATGTTACAGTGACTTAATGTTAAATATTACTGTAAAATCAATAATTAATATGGGACCTCGGTCAAACAGTGTAAGAAGCTTTCAGAATATCTTTGTCATATTATGTAATTTTATTAGTTTTATAAAATATAAATAAAAATAACAATATTTAGAAATAATTCTTTAGAAATAATTTTATTCAAAATATTTATTCTTATTATTTTGTTATTCTCACTTTTGATCAAATAAATGCATCCTTGAAAAATAAAAGTATTTAAAACAACTTTAAAACAATGATATGTTGTCTATTATATTTACAATGTAATTTTGGTTTGTTTTATAGGGGTTAAAGATTACAGATCGCAAAGCAAAAATTAAAATGTACCTGCCGGAAGATAAAATTGGTTTACACCTGAGGGGCGGAGGCATTCTGCCTGTACAGAGACCAGACGTCACCACTGCATACAGGTAATGATGAGGGGAAAACAACTAACAATTGCTCTAAATTGCTCATATTACATTTACTGCTCTGTCACTAAAGCCCAGCCATGAAAATATATATATATATATCCACTAAACACATCTAATGCACCTAAAAACAGTATATGCTGCTTTTTATAGATTGTATTAGACTATTTTTGACAAATATGGTATTCTTTGATTTGTCATAGTGCATGAAAAAGACAGAAATTCAGTACAACCCATCACAATAACATTGTGAGAGTATAATACTGCATGAATGGACAAATATTTATGTGTGCACCTGCGTCTCTGTTTCAGACATTTATTGCTTGTTTATTATTCCTGTCAGTGGTAGTTCAGTGTTTTCATTCAGCTCATACCTGTTCATCTGCATGAGGCCTGAGTTTCTATTTAACGGAAAATTGTTCGAATTTCTTTCAGTGCTCAATAGCTATTTATTTTATAGTGCTTTTATTTCCCTCTGACTATATGATACCTTGAGGAGCAGATATGGAAATGTACTGTATGTCTTAAAGTATCTTTTGGGGTGCGCTAGCATTCATAGTAGGGGTGAAACTCAAATGCATCACAAATACAAGGTGAAGTACAAGTTATTTAAAATTCATCCGGCTGTGCTCCATGGTGTCTGTGACATATTATTCACAAACAAGAATCCCATCTGAACTTCAAAGGATCCATTTTCTATCTGCTCTTCAGTTTCTGGTAAAAAGTTGTAGGTTTGTGTGATGAAAGTTGTGTGTTCCCTCAGCCGGCGTCATCCCATGGGACTGATCGTCGCACTTGATGACAACAAGGCTGCGTCAGGCGAGTTATTTTGGGACGACGGAGACTCTCGAGGTATTTTAGAGGACGCTTGCTATTCATTAAAACTTGTTTTTTCCCCTGCATTTCACTGTCAGAAACACAAATCTACCTTTTACAGAACTCAATGGCAAGAATGTTTTTTTTTTTGGTTTTTTTTGAGTCGGAAGTTCAGATTTCCACTTAAATTTTCTCATTTTTTTCTAGATTTATTTGGTAGCACTTACTGTAAGAATAATTTTCATTAGTTGAACTAAGAATTAACAATTTATTTATCAGTTATTAATACAGTAATTTACAAATGCATTATTAAAGTCTCAAGTTGTGCTTGTTAACATTAGTTAATGGACTGTTAACTAACATGAACAAACAATAAATGACTGTATTTTTATTAACTAACATTAACAAAGAATAATAAAGAGTATAATAAGTGTAATTTTCAATGTTTGTTCATGTTAATTAATACATTACAATAAGGTGTCATTAGTTAACAAAGTTTTACCATTTATTTTGTATTTTAATTTTATTAAACATTATAGTAACAGTTATAATTATACAGTTATAACAGTTATAATTGAACCTTGATATAAATTCATGGAACAAACATTTACAGTAGCTTGGATGGGTCCAAGACAAGTTTAAATTAGCAAAATTTCAAAATATTTAATAAATGAATAGTGTGAAGAAATAAAAAAAGTAAATGTTTGAGTTTGCAAGGCATAAAAACTCATGAACTTGAATAACAAACGTGAGATGTGGTGAAAAAGCAAAATCATAACTCTTGAAACTCTTGAAACTCACAGGTTCGTTCTTGTTGTTGCATGTTATGATAAATCATCAAATTGGCATATTTCTGAAAATGTTTCTTGGAAGAACAAATAATAATTCTGTTATATTTAAGCTGATTGGTCATAACTTTTCCTTCTGTCTGTTTCTTAGATACTGTTGTATCCGGTCATTACATTCTTTACCAGTTTTCCGTGGCTAATGTACGTCATCTTAACGTCACATTTTTGTTTGTTTGGTTACACTTTATTTTGATAGTGGACTTTAGACATTCTACTAACTATAAGTAACTTTGTAGCTACATGTCGTGTTTTTGTTTTAGATTGTCCAAAGCACATTTAAGAAATATTTAATGGCTTCTGTTACAAAAATTGTTTTAATAATTGTTTTACTTTTTGATTTTGGCTGGATCAGAATGTCTTGTCAATGCGTGTTGCCCACAATGGATACCAGGATCCAAACAACTTGAAGTTTGAGAACATCACAGTGTTGAGCGTGGCCTCAGCTCCTGCTCGCGTGTCCGTTTCAGACGGAAACACTGTTATGTTTCTGCCTGACTCCCAGATACAATACGATAAGGAGGTAATTTTAATATTGAAAAAGTATTTGTCTTGTTTTGACTGAAATTATTTATAATCAATGTCCATTATACTCTGTTTTTAAATAAAGTAGTTAGTGTTATTTTAGAATCACTGTTTCAGTTTAAGTCATTTTTTGTAGTTTTTATTTTGTTCTTTTTAAATATGTCTACATAGTTTTTTTTATTTCAGTTTTAGTTAATTTAGTAAATCTAGCTAAAAATAAATATAGAAAAAATATAGTTTGCATTCAAATATGCAACAAAAACCACCATGAAGTATGCTTACATTTGCCTTTGCACACTTTCAGTTGTGCACTTTTTAATGAAAGTAACATTTGTGTTTTTGTTTGCATTATAATATATATATATATATATATATATATGAAATAATACTGCATAAAACATTCATGATGCACTGCACTGAAGTAAAAAATGAAAGCAAACAGGCAGATAAATTGACAGAAACCTCAATCTAATATTTTTATTAAAGCCACAGTTTTCTCAACAAAAAGCCATCTGAAAATAGCCGTCCCTCAGAATTACAAAATTCTCAGAAATTAATTTAGCTAATTTGACATTCAGAGAACATCTCTAAACGAAGTGAAAAATGGAAAAAAATCACAGTCGACGTAACGCAATTATGACTGTGAGCCAGTCCAACAAACCATGTCCACAAAATGGAGCCTGACTTCTGTTTAATGCGGAGCAGGATTCCCTAGGGTACCAGGAGAGGCCCTGTCATTCGTAGTGAGTGTCCAGGGATGCTCACGGACCAGAGATTGAATTTGTCAGGGCTCTCAAAAGCACACACACATTAGCCTATGATGAAGGGCATCGCTTTCTCTCAGAGCTCAAGGTCTTGAAATGACAACACGAGGACGTGCAGACTTCGGTCTTAAACTACGCGTGACACATTAATGTCAGCTGCAGTAATTTATGGCACGTCCGCCAACTAACGTAAATGCAACAGTGTTTGTCATTTTTGTCATCCACATCCTTTAACTAGAGGCATCATCGTCTCTGGCTTGGATTCTGACGAGAATACACCTGCTGTCTTTTGTGCTATATGGAAGGCAGACAAGGCCAAAAGTATTTTAACAGAACATATGAAATTTAATTGTGCTTATTAACCATAATTTATGGCACGTCATTAGTACTAACTGGGATTCTGATGTGAACATACCTGCTGTCATTTGTGCGATATTAAAGTACGGAAGACAGATAGAACCAAGAGTCTTTAAAGGTAACATGAAATTTGACCTTGACAAAATGCACACCAACCAATGAAATGTCTGTATTTGAGACTAAATTTGCATATGTAGTTGACGAACACTGTGTCTTGACACAGCCAAATTTCACATAGGACTTTTGTCACCATTCACCTTCCATATTAAAGCGTTTTAAAATACAGAGTCATATCAAAACTTTCTGACGTTCATAATCGAGAGGACTTTGTATGTACTCAAGGAAGGGCTTTCTAAACAATTGATGTCTGTCCATTAATCACAAGAGCCATACTGCTGTTAGCTAAAGAAAATCTGTTAGGTCAGCTGTTAGATAATCATTGAGTATTTTTGGTCTTCTAGGTGCTACATCTGACAAATCTGCAGCTGGAACTGGGGAAGGAATACACAGTCAACTGGAGTGCCAAAATCTCTGCAAATATCGATTGCTATCCTGAAGGGGGTGAAGATCAGGCTAAATGTGAAGCCCGTGGCTGCATCTGGGAGGTTAGAGAGAGTCGATATTCAATGTTCAACCCTTTTCATTTTCAGATAGTTTGATATCTGTATACAGAAAACAAATAGAAAATGTGTACTTTTGCAACATTTGCTGTAACATAGTTGTTTTTATTCTCTTTTATAGCCATCAAGTGTCCCTCAGTGTTATTACGCTGAGAACCACGGCTACATCACCAGTAACAAGGTTCAGACAGAAAGTGGCATCACTGTAGATATAGACCGCAATACTGAATTCCCAGCTCAGCGTTCTCGATCTCGAGTGTAACATCCGTGGGACTCTGTTTCATGTCATGTCGTGTTTTGTGTATAATCCCCATGTGCTCTGTGTGTACACG
>JAUMHI010000063.1:19665201-19686691 GCA_032359435.1 Enteromius unitaeniatus
CTGGTAGATCTCCTCGATGTCCTGCAGAGGGGGAGGGGTTTCTGGTTGCGCAGCCTCGTCCTGGTCCCCCTCTCCGTCGGGAGCAGCAGCGGCCTTGAGCAGGGAGATATGAAACGTGGGTGAGATGCGATAATGAGCAGGTAGGTCTAAACGGTAGGATACAGGAGTGATTTGACGTAAGACTTTAAACGGACCCACGTACCTCGGGCTTAGCCTTCTACAGGGCAGACGAAGTCTGAGGTCCCGCGCCGAGAGCCAGACCCACTGGACGGCGACGATCGGCCTGTTCAGCCTCTCTTCGGATGGCCTGCTGAAGTTGTGTGTGAGCGGCGTCCCAGGTCTGTTCACTCTGCCGCAGCCAACTGTCCACTGAGGGGAGGTCCGGACCAGGGGAACAGGGGTGGTTGAAATCCCAGCACGCATTGAAATGGGGTCAATCCGGTGGATGGTTTACGTAGCGAGTTCTGGGCGTACTCTGCCCAGATCAGGAACTGGCTCCACTCGTTCTGGTTCTTATGGCAGTAAGTACGTAGAAATCGGATCAATTCCTGGTTCATGCGTTCAGCTTGGCCATTGGATTCGGGGTGGTATCCCGAGGTGAGGCTGACATTGATGTTCAGCTGCTGGCAGAAGGCTCTCCAGACTCTAGAGGTGAACTGTGGTCCGCGGTCCGAGACTATGTCCTCCGGGAGTCCGTAGTAACGGAAGACTTGCTCCAGGATGACCTGCACGGTTTCCCAAGCGGAGGGTAGCTTGGGCAAAGGGATCAACCGGCAGGCTTTGGAGAAGCGGTCCACCACTGTGAGGATGGCTGTGTGGTGGTTGGAGGGGGGCAAGTCCGTGACGAAGTCCACCGCAATGTGGGACCATGGTCTCTGGGGGATGGGCAATGGTTGGAGTAGCCCGGCGGGGCGCTGTCTGGAGCTTTTGGTCATCTGGCAGGGACCGCATTGTTCGATGAACCTGCGTACATCCTGGGTAGTGGAGGCCCACCAAAAGGTGTTGTGTACCAGGTCTAGGGTGGCTGTGATCCCCGGGTGGCCAGCGCTGGGGTTGTCGTGAATGAGATGGAGTAACCTTTCTCGGAGTGCTATGAGAACATACTCCTTCCCCGGAGGGCACTCGGGAGGGGTAGGTTCTATGGCTCGGGCCTCTTGTATGTCCTTCATAATATCCCACTGTACGGGATCCAATACCAGGGCAGGTGGAATGATGGTCTCGGGTTCTGTGGGTTGCAATGGCTGATCATGCTGACGGGACAACGCATCTACCTTGCTGTTCTCGGAACCGGGCCGGTAGGTGATGGTAAACCGGAACCTGGTGAAGAAGAGAGCCCAGCGAGCCTGTCGAGCGTTCAGTCTTTTTGCTGAGCGTAAGTATTCAAGATTGCGGTGGTCAGTGAAGACAATGAAGGCCTCTCGAGCCCCCTCGAGCCAGTGCCGCCATTCTTCCAGGGCGGCTTTCATAGCTAGCAGCTCTCGGTCCCCCACGTCATAGTTTCGTTCAGCTGGAGTGAGCTTGCGGGAGTAATAAGAGTTTCTCTGGGCTCCCCTGACGTTGAGATAACACGGCGCCCACTCCCGTGTTCGAGGCGTCCACTTCCACGATGAATTGGCTTGACCGTTTGATCATTCAGGGCTCGATAGTCTATGCACGGACGGAGGCCACCGTCCTTCTTCTTAACAAAGAAGAAGCCTGCTGAGGCGGGTGAGGTGGAGGGACGAATGAACCCCTTGGCCAGCTCCTCCTTAATGTACTGTGCCATGCTCTCGGTCTCGGGCTGAGACAAGGGGAAGATCCTGCCATGCGGCACAACGGCGCCGGGGAGCAGGTCAATGGCGCAATCCGTTGATCTGTGAGGAGGCAGCTGGGTAGCTTTAGTCTTGCTGAAGGCCCTACGAAGGTCTTGATATTCACTGGGTAGCGATTGGAGGTCCGCCCCCTCCTCGGGAACCATTTTCAGGTGATTGATGTGATGTGGCTTGTGTTGCAGGCAGTGCTCGTGGCAGTGAGGTGACCAACGGAGTATTTGATGTTCCCTCCATGAGATGACTGGGTCATGTTGTTTCAGCCAGGGAAGCCCGAGGATGATGGGGTGCTCAGGTGAGTGGATTATGTATAGTTGGAGTTCCTCTGTGTGCAGGGTGCTGGCGCGGAGAGTCAGTGGTGCTGTTTGAGTGGTGATGCGACCAGTCCCTATTGGTCTTCCATCGAGGGCTGCCACGTCCACGTTGGGGGTACATGTAACAACAGGAAGATCATGTTTAGCTACGAAACTCTCGTCCATGAAGTTCCCCGCAGCCCCAGAGTCAATAAATGCCCTTTTAAGAATAGTGCTCCTTGCTGACATTATCTCTACTTCTAACGTCATAGCGTTGTTCAGGGAAATGGAACTCACCCGGTAGGTCTTGGGACAAACTGGTCTGGCAGGGCAGGCGGCCCGGAGGTGCCCGGGTTTGCCACAGTACAGGCAGAGACCATCCACCATGCGGCGTTCGCGTTCTTCAGCTGAGAGGCGGGTGGCTCCTATTTGCATGGGTTCCACGGCGGCGGCGGTGGATACACTGGGGAGAGCTGGAAGACGTCGGCGGGTCCTGCGTGAGTGCAGCAACTGGTCGGTATGAATCGCCAGTTCCATGTACTGGTGCAGTGGTAAGTCCTCTCCACGGCACGTCAGCTCCGTTTGGAGGTCCTCGCGTAGCGCTTGGCGGTAGAGAGATAGTAGCGGATCGCTGTCCCAGCCTGTGCGTGAGCGTTCGAAACAGCATGGTGAACTCAGCCGCTGGCATGGAGCCCTGTCGGAGTGCGAGGAGTTCGGCCTTGGCACTTTTACCATCCGCGGTGTGATCGAACACCTCTCTGAACTGGCGCAGAAAGCTCTGATAGCTGGGGAAAGCCATATCGCCTCCCTCCCAGAGTGCCTCCATCCAGTCTAATGCTTTCCCGGAGAGTAATGAACAGATGAGCGCCACTTTTGTGTCATCGTCCTGGAAGCTGGCAGCTTGTGATTTGATGTAAACTTCACACTGCAACAAGAAGCCTTTGCACTTGCCTGGAGCTCCGTTATACTTTTCCGGGAGGGCCAGCCGAGCGGGGCCGGGGACTGGAGTGCTTGCCGCGGCTGGGATGGCAGGTGTGGTGGGCGGCGTGACGGGTCTACTCTGGGCCGCGGTTGCGATGGTGAGTGCTTGAATGGAGTTGACAAGCTGTTCGGTGAGTGAAGTGAGCTTCTCCAACTGTTGTCGATGGGTCTAAAGCTCCGAAGCTTGGCGGCTCACCTCATCGATTACCTGGCGCATCGCTGGATCCGAAGATGGCGAAGTCTTCTGTAACGAATCACGGGAGTTCGTGGGATCCATAAGCGATGTTTAATGCAGAGAGTAGTCAGTACAGGCAATGGGTCAAACACCAGCAACAATAGCAGACAGGGCAAAGACAATCTCGTAATCGGGGACAGGCAAAGAGTCAGGACAGGCAGCAGAGAATCAGAGTCAAACAAGCAAAGCAGTAAATCAAACACGGGTAGTCAATAACAGGGAAAATACGCTTGGAATCGAGAGCCGGGGCAAATCGAGACTTCGCGATTGTTCATGGCGAAAGCCCGGCCTTAAATACCGTGGGAAAGGGGCGTAACGGCGCGAAAGCGCCGAGGTCCGTGGGGAAAAAGGGTCCGGGTGGAAACTAGAACTCGGGTGAAGGTTCCCGCTGCTGCCCACTGGAGAGGGCCACAGAGGTGCGATCCGTGACACCAAGAATATGGTAGAAATGGATGAGATTTTTATTTATTTTATTTAAAATGTTGAGGTCAGTAATAAAAGTATACTTCAGCAAGTATAATTCAGCAAGAATGCAGTAAATTGAAAAATGATGATAATGGTGCTGAAACTTTGCATCACAGGAATAAATTACATTGGTTACACTTTATTTCGATAGTCTATTTAGCCATTCTACTAACTTAAATGTTCAAAAATATTTCAGAATATTTCAGTTTTTACTGTATAATTAATCGAATAAATGCAGCCTTGGTGAGCAGAAACTTATTTCAAAAACATGAAAAAATCTTACCGAGAAGTTTATATCATGATGCTGACTGACTACCATGTATTTATACACCATGGTATAAACTTCAAGGAATGTCCAAAATACATTTTAACGGGTTATTTTTTGTGTGTGTGTGTGTAATAATGTACTATGGCATTTACATGCTTCTGCAATACTTCAAAGAACACTGTGGTACATGGTACTATTCGTAAGGCTTTCAGTGTATCCGTGATGTTGTCTTCTCTCAAGTTTTCCAGAAAGTTCTCATTTTTCTCAGAGTTCTCCGTCTTTGTGGTTAAATCTTGATGTATTGGCTGAATTTGTCAATTTTTTTTCCCTTTTAGACAGGAACAAACTGGCGCTGTCTGGAATTACGGATGCTCCAGCCCCTGCGATGACAGGAAGCGATTGAAGAGAATATGGAACAGCAGACAGATAAATCATATGACACAGCAGCAGTTTTAAATGACAAACATTCTGACCCCCAAGTGTCCTTTTGGTCAGTTTAATACTCACCCGTTTCCCTTGGCTGTACAGTACAGATCAACCTCCAGACTCATAATAGGCATCATAATACATACACAACAGTATATTTTCACTACGGTGATAGTTATGCCTATCGTGAGGTAAGCTTTACATTTAAGCATGTAGTAAATGCATATTGTAACATTGCATTCACAATACCTTTTATTAATGCTTTCTTAGGAGTCAAATAGGAGTCAAACCAATGATGGAATTTATTCCTGTGTTGCAATATTTTTTAGTATCATTATTCCAGTCTTCAGTGTTACTTAATCCTTCAGAAATCATTCTAATATGCTGATTTTGTCTTTTTTTTTCAGGGAGAGGGAAATTTTGGTAACTCAACAAGATAGTTAGCTCTTCTTTTTTAAGACCATAGTGCTCAGGAAGGGCCACATTTGTTTCAGTTCAGAAAAATGAGTCAGAGGTCCTACAAAAACATCATCACTAAAAAAAAAAAGGATCCTACATACAATTCACGCACAAATACTCATTTACTCATCCTCATGTCATCCCGAATCTTTAACCAGAACATTCATCCTACTCCTTCTTTAATAAAAGTAAATGGTGAAATAAAAGGATTTTGAAAACATATTGCTGATTAGGTGCTCAAGAAACATTTATTATTATTATCAATGTTGAAAAAAGTTGTTCCGCTTCACATTTGCGAAATTGCGATATATAGTTTTTTGTTTGTTATTGTTTTGATGGAAACTTCAAAATACAATTTATTCTAACAGAAATCTTCACTTAACAATAAGGTTAATTAGTTAACAACATTAACTAAGCATAAAATAAGAATGAACAATAATTCTACAGCATTTATTAATAGGAGTTAATACTAATTTCAGCATCGACTAATGCAATAGTAAAATCACGTCATATTTGTTAACATTAGTTATTGCACTGTAAGCTACCATGAGCTAACAATGAATGATTGTATTTCCTGATCTAATGTTAACAAAGATGAATAAAAACTGTAATAAATGTATTTTTCATTGTTTGTTTATGATAGTTAATACATTAACTAATGTTAACAAATGACAGTTTATTTTATTAAGTGTTACCAAAATCTGTTGTACCATGCCTTGCATCCTGGCTGAATAGAAGTATAAAGAAAAAAAAAAGTGACAATTGCATTGAACTTTAGCTTTCCATGCGAATCAAACCCAAGACCTTTGCATTGCTAGCGCCAATTTTACCATTTATGCTACAACCAGCCTGGTTATAGCTGGTTTAAGGTGGAAGTAGCTGGTTTTAGTTTGTCTCCCAGCCTGACGAGCTAAAACCAGCCTTTCTAGGTGGGAAGTGGCCAAAACCCTTCTCATGAAATTTTTTATATCCGTGCCCTTTTTGTGCAACACTGTTTTTAAGTGCCTTACTGCACATTTCGGCACAGTTTCTAAGAGAAACGTCCACTAAATGTTGCTAAAACTTGGGTTCAGTACCCTGGTACATTTTTATTACATTGATATACAGTATATTGCAGAAGTTCAGAACTGAAATACCTGTGCACTGCTGCTAAAAGTTAATGCTCTAGTAGTTAATGCTCCAACCCTAAACTAACCCGAAAGTGTTAAAGGAACCGTATGTAAGAAATGGCCAAAACTGGTACTGCAATCACTTTCAAAATACTGTTGATCGGTCTCACCACCACCCCTACCCCTCCCCGTTGACTAGAGGTTGCCAGATAAGCTGCAGGATCCAGGAATGACGAGTCACCGTTTTTATTTCCCAAACAGTTTATTACATTTTTAATTCAATGAATATTGTGTATAGTGAAAATTTGAAATGGCCATTTTTAAATACAAGTAAATTATGAATCTTACCTGTCCAGGGGAAAATTTGCAACATTGGCGTCTGTTTTCAAGTTCTTCTCCGCTTTTATCCGTCTCCATTGTTCAAACGCTTCTCCAATGCAAACCCTTGTCTTATTTCGCACTTTGTCACGCCGTATTTCAGATTCATAGCGAGGTCTTTTAGGTTTCGTACTGGAAATGTTAGACATTTTTTTTAGTAGCTGCTGCAGCCACGTCACTTAATGCAGAGCAGGCAACCTGGATGGCGAAACACTACTGACTTCGTGATTGGGAGATAGATGGTGGATGAAAGCTGTTTCTAGCAGTGTTACAGGGGCCCTCTTATGCGGTTCTGCCTGACTGCAGCTCTGCTGGAGAAATCAGAGGGGTCTTTTCAGCTTTTGTGGCTGCCGAAGGATTAAGCAGGTGTGCGTGCGAGGCGTTTCATTATTTCTCTAAGCCTTCATCTGCGTTTCTCGTGTGTGTTATCATTGTTTATCTTCTGCATTGTTTGTGTGCACGTTTCCCAGCTTCTCATTAGCCAACTTTCGCAGGCGGTTCTGATGTTGGTCCAGTTGCCGCCGGTGTTCACAGGGTCATGGCTGGCGATCCCGTGTCCTCGTTTGCATCAGAGAATGAACGGAATGTCAAAACTCTCCAGAGGGCAGGTGCTGCTTTCTCTCCTCTCTGTCCTCCCATCTGCCACATTAACGCATTGGGGTTTGTCACTCCCTGATATTTTTAAGACAGCAGCAAAAAGTGGAATAATGAGCTCATCTCTTTTTTTGGTTGCATTTTAATGATGACTCATTTCTTCACCAGGACATATTTAAACAAAACCTTTTGTGGGTTTAAATAACCTTTCCTTCCAATCCCAGATATTGCGCCTGGATTTTGGAAACACACTTTCATTAACTTTCATTAACACCCCAGACAGAGTTTGGAAATTGGCTGATAAACTTGAGGGCATTCGATTTAGACATGGCTACTCGGTCTAATTTGCAGCTCCCTGTCAACATAATTTCGCTCTGCCCTAATCTAACCTTTTTTGTCTTGGACAATTGCCTTCCATGCTGCAAAAGCTAGTATGAACTTGCTGAGAAAACCTTTCGTCCCTTCCCCTTCCTCCCTGAACTCTCGTTGGCATGATGGGTTCTGTCTTAGCTGGTGATTATAAAGTAATTTTACAGTCACATGACATTGAGAGGATTACTAGTTTGGGTGAGACTGTAATAGCTGATGACATTAAAGGAATAGTTAGATGCTTAGAATCCTTATTATATAAATTAGAAAAGGACGTAGCCAGGTATGGTTTCCCATACTAGGAATTTGTGCTTTGCATGTGACCCATCCAAGTGCACACACACACACACACACACACAGCAGTGAGAAATGAACAACCACGCGCGCACACACACACACACACCGTGAACACTTACCCAGAGTAGTGGGCAGCCATTGCTGCAGCGCCCGGGGAGCAGTTGGGGGAACGGTGCCTTTCTCAAGGGTATCACCTCAGACGTGGTACTGAAGGTGGAGAGAGTGCTGGTTATTCACTAACCCCACCCACAATCTCTGCCGGACCTGGGACTTGAACCAGTGACCTTAAGGTTACAAGTCTAATGCAAGTACACTACTTTTTAAAAAGTTCAAAAGTCTCTCATGTTCTTAAATATTTGTACAGTTTAAAATAACTTTTTGTGTGTTATTATATATTTAAATGCATTTTATTTCTTTGATTCAAAGCTGATTTTTTTTCATTAATACTCTAGTCCTTAGTGTTACATGATCCTTTAGAAATCATTCTAATAGCCTGATATATATATATATATATATATATATATATATATATATTCATAATAACAGCATTTAAAATAGAAATGTAAGACTATAAATGTCACGATTGAGACAAAGGAAGGCGTTCGGATCCATGAGCAACAATGTTTATTAAAGGACACACAGAGTAAAACAGGCAGCAAGGTCGATAACTGCAGACGGGCATATCAGAGGCAACAGCAAGAGATTAAACAGAGTTCGTGGCAAATGGTCAGGCAATGAGTCAAACAGAGTCCATAGGGGCGAGGCAAGAGCGATAGTCCGGGTGCAGGCGAAGGTCCAGATCCAGGAAGGCAGAGAAACACGGAGGGAACACAGGAAAACACAGGTGGCACGACAACGGGGAAGACGCACATCCAAACATTGACGAGCGACTAACAAAAGGATATCCGGGGTATTTATACTAGTGACATAAGGCGGGGAAACAAGAGGGGTGGAGACATGAACAAGCAACAAAGACAGCAGACAAGGTAGGCGGATGCATAAGTTCATTGATAATTATTCCAATGGGTGAAATCAGACATAAAACTGGAGCTGCAGTGCCATCAGCAGACTGGCATCTCCAGCTGAACATGACAATAAACATCTTTACTGTCACTTTTGACATCACAAGCACATCAATGCTGAATAGATTTTCTTTCAGGAAAAAAAAAATCCTACTGGCCTGAAATATTTTTTTTTCACAAAGGTATTTTCCTTTTGTTTTCTATAGAATAAATAACTCGAGGGTTGAACAAAAATGACAAAATTGTTGTTTTCAGGTGAATTCCTTTAATTGTATTTTTTCTCTTTATTGGGTCAGTACAGTACATCTCTCTTTTTTAATGAAAATAATAGACAGATATTTGTTGTATGTTTCTGCTCTCACAGAGCAAAGCTTTCCAGTTCACTGTAAATGTTCAGCACAATTGTGTGGGATTGACAGTTAAGCAAGCAATAAGACTGTCAAAATGTGGGGAAAGGCTATGGTTTGGTTGCCAGGTTGCCAGGTTGAGCCAATCGTTATCTGTCATAAATTATACTGGTGCATTCAGAGCTAAATCACATTTTATATTGACATAATGCAGTTCTCATTATGGCTGGGTTAACAAAAGTATATTAAATCAAGATAGTACAGTATTTGGGGATTCAAAACCGAAAAGACATAAAACATAGTAGACTATAGCAGTGAGCTTTTACTGTAAGGACTGATGTTTCCTGATTGTTATTTAAAAGATTGAAGTGGCTTACTTAGTTACTATTTAACAGATGCTTTTCATGTAAGGCAGCTCAGAGTTCACTAATTGTAGGGCCGGTCCCTCTGGACCACCCTGAGTTTAAGTACCTTCCTCAAAGGCACTACGATTGTGATCTCAGCAACTTTGTAATTCCTGGCTCACCTTTCTTGAATTAAACAGACAACCTTTGTGTTAGCAGCCCAGATTGCTCACTATTAAGCTGCCACATATATTCATGGAGGCTGGAAATAAACACACCTCCTGCATAATTGGCTTGCCCTTTTAATTCGCCACAGTGATTATTCAAAAATGTCTGACTTGAATTCATGGTTTGTCATTTTATGTGGTATAAATATTGCATGAAGAAAATATTTCAAAGTACTGTTCAAATTAAAGGTTACTGTGTGCTATGATGGTATGCACTATAGCTGGTTTTGTTAGGGTGGGATTAGAATTATAATGCCAAACGTTTCTACATTGCATGTCTTTTTTCATAACTTTAACATCTCTTGAAATCTTCCATAAAAAAAAATATATATATAAATAAATATATATATATATATATATATATATATATTAATGCCCAGCATGAATGCAAGCAAATGCCAAGAGTTTAAAATAAATAAATACAAATATTATTCTGTGCATGTCAATATAAAATAACTCAGGTATTCTGTTGGAGAATCTGTACACAGCTGAACAAAAGTTTATGAACAAAAGCTGTGGCCTTGAGTACTCTGATTGTGTTCCTCATATAGATTAGCAATAGAGCTCAATAGTACCATTCTGGAAGTAAAAACACCATTCAAAATGTCCAAAGCAAAATTGATTTTTAGCATATTGATTTTTAACACATAAACTTTCAAGATAGACAAACCACTGCTCAGAGGGTGATAAATGATGATACAGTATACAATATGCTTATACAGTCATTGCAGTTTTAAGTGTTGATTATATATGTGTGTGTTTATTATGGGTTATATGGGTTCATATTTTGGTTTTGGGAGTCCCTAAACATGCATGCAAAGTCAAAAAACACTTTCATTTTCTTATGCAGTTATTTTTATCTTATTTTTCAACAGTTCCCAGTCGATCTCTTCATCGATCGATTTTTCCAAACCCCTCCAGTAATTGGTCAATTGGTCAGTGTTTGTCAGCTTTTAATGATCCAAGTACACCTAGTGGGAAAGAATGGATTTGCATTTTTATTCAGACCAATGTGAAAAGCTCAACAAGTGGATGGGCAAGATGCTAATCTCTCATGTTGAAATGAAACGGCTTGGGACTCAAGAATATTCCTTTTTAAACTTTCTCTCGCCATAACATTGCTTTCTCCAGTAAAAAAAAACAAAACAAAAATAATGTCTTGTCTGAATAAGGAGAGAAATATGCACAGATCAAACACTGTTGACACTGTTGTCTTTGGACTCTCATTCTAACGGCACCCATTCACTGCAGAGGACCCATTGGTAAGCAAGTGATAGAATGCTAAATTTCTCTTAATGTGTTCAGATTAAGAAACAAACTCATCTACATGGTTGCCCTGAGAGTAAATACATTGCAATTCTCATGTCTGGGTAAATTATTATTCCTTTTAAAATGGTAATCAGATGAGGCTAGATACAGTAGGTAAGGATGTTGACTAGTTATTTAACGTAATCGTGATTGAGAAATTATATCATCTGACAGCGAGCTACACAATCTCTCATTTATGTATTAAATGGCAGCCCCTTATATGCCTTATACAGTTTCAGTAACGTAATTCCGGGATGTGTGCCGCAAAAAAAGTGAGTGCTCACTTTAAAGTGCGCAATCTGAACTCAATTTGGTCACTTGATCTTGTGCGACTAGCTCGTATGAACCCGCGGTCAGTCCTACTATCAAAGACTCCCAGTTTGAATTCCTGCGAGGCCTGTCAGAGTGGTTCCACCCACTCAGAAACACTGCTAATGTGTCGAATTAGCTTCTGTAGCGTGAACTCTTTTGAAAACACCACTTGGCTAGACTGACATTTCAAGTAAATATCATCTGGCTGATATTACAAAATTCAAGGAACTGCTTTTCAAATCTGCTATGGAATATAACTACACACTCTCCAAATGTGCAGCTCTTGTTCTGATTTAATTTACCTGCTCTATTATTAATCTTAATTGCTCGACTGGCCTCTCAAGTATTTAGCACTCAACACCTGATTTGAATAATTTACAGAACACAAGTCATAACCTGGAGAGCATGGCTAAGATGTTGGTATGTAAAGACGTTTAACCTTTATTGGTGAGAGCCTGGAGAACAGATTGCTTATTATTTGCTTTCAGCTCACTGTTTTAATAGGGCAGGAAATGTACATAATGTACAAGGATGTTTCAATGAGTAAAAGAACAAAAGGAAGATTCAAATATGTATGGGGAAAAATATGTATCTTGAAATAATCATATCTTGACAAAATGGCACTTGAACACTACTGTCCCATCTTACTGGTTGGTAAGATTTATTTATTTATTCATTTAAAATGAATAGTTTCATTTAGTAAGGATGCCTTAGATTGATCAGTAACAGTAATGTCATGTTTAGTGTTACAAAAGATTTATATTTCAAATAAATGTAGTTCTTTTGAACAATGTATAATGCTTTATTAATGTATTAAAGTGTTCACAAAAATATTAAGCAGGTAAACTCTTTTACATTTATGATAATTATAGTTTAATACAAATAGTAAGGTATATTTAATATATCTAGTAATAAGATTAAATATGTCTTGAGTACAAATTATGTACAAATTATATTTCATGTGACACTGAAAACTGCTATAAGTAATGCTGAAGAATAAATTACATTTTAATATGTATGATAATATAAAGCAATTATTTAACATTGTAATCCAATTTGTATCAATTATTAATTTGTATTATTCTTTTGAAAAACTTCAAAAACTTTTTTTGAAAACTTCTCAAAAAATTAGTTCATTATTTTCTGTAATGTACTGATAAACATTAGACTTTCATATATTTTAGATTTATTACATACAACTGAAGTAGTTCAAGCCTTTTATTGTTTTAATATTGATGATTTTGGCATACTGTCACAGATCGCGCCTCTGTGGCCCTCTCCAATGAACAGCAACGGGAACCTTCGCCCGAGTACTAATGTTTCCTACCTGGACCCTTTTAGCCAACGTACCCCAGTGCCTTTCCCGCCAAGCCCGGACATTTCTCCAGCATTTAAGCGCTGACTTTTGTAAAACTCGAAACTACTCGAAAAACTCACTTCCTTGGCGGCGGAATTAGCGAGTTCTATCCAGGCGCTCACCGCAGCTACCACCGCTCAGAGTAGGCCTGCAGATCCCCCCGCTCTACCAGCTCCTCAGCCGGCACCCAGCACCGCCAATCCGGCCCGGCTAGTGCTCCCTTAAAAGTATTGCGGCTCACCAGGCAAGTGCAAGAGGTTTCTGCTTCAATGTGATATCTATATGAAGGCCCAACCTGCATGCTTTCCCGATGACGACTCTAAGGTCTCACTGATTTGCTCACTGCTGACGGGCAAGGCCCTCGAATGGGTTACCGCACTCTGGGAGGGGTGTCGTATGGCCTTCCCATCTTACCAAAGTTTCCTCTGCCAGTTCCAGAGGAACAGCGGCTGAGTTTACCATGACGTTTCGAACCCTCGCCGCCCAAACAGGCTGGGACACCGACATTGTACCGCCGGGCTCTCCGTGAGGATCTCCAGACAGAGCTAGCATGTAGGGGCGAGGACCTTTCGCTACAGCAGTATATGGAACTGGCTATCCGCACAGACCAGCTGATTCGCTCACGCAAGAACTGCCTTCACCAGCTGAGCCTAGGCAGATCGGAGCTACCTGCATCTCACTCGAGGAATGTGAACGTTGCATGGAGAATGGACTATGCTTGTACTGCGGAAAGGCAGGCCACCTGCGAGCCACCTGCCCCACCAGACCAACCAGGCATACTGCTATGAAGCTGGATGTGGAACTGGTATTGCAGGGTCTTCACCTGTCTACTAAGGCCTTCCTGGACTCGGGTGCGGCCGGAAATTTGCGCCCTGCCCGCTAACTACCAGGACCTTCGTATCACGTTCAGTAAAGAGAAGGCCACCTTGTTACCACCTCACCGCCCCACGGACTGCTCCATTAATCTCCTTCCTGGATCGGTGGTTCCTCGGGGTAGGGTCTTCCCCCTCTCACAGGCCGAGACAGAATGCATGAACCAGTACATCAAGGAGGAACTGGCCAAGGGATTCATCAGACCCTCTACATCGCAGGGTTTTTCTTCGTAAAGAAGAAGGACGGAGGACTACGACCATGCATAGACTACCGGGCCCTCAACGAGATCACTGTCAAATACCGGTATCCACTCCCCCTGGTGCCCTCCTCCCTGGAACAGCTCCGGTCTGCCCCGCTACTTCACCAAGTTGGACCTACGAAGCGCGTACAACTTGGTGCGCATCCGGGAGGGCGACGAGTGGAAGACCGCCTTCTCTACAACCACAGGCCACTACGAATATCTTGTTATGCCGTTCGGATTATCCAATAGTCCTTCCGTCTTCCAGTCTCTCGTTAACGAAATCTTCAGAGACATGCTCCATCCATTTGTCATCATCTACATCGATGACATTATAATCTATTCACAAAACATCCAGTCCCATGTCAGTCACGTCCGGGCAGTCCTCCAAAGACTCATTCAGAATCAACTTTACGCCAAGCTCAGTAAGTGCGAGTTCCACCAGACTAAGGTGTCTTTTCTGGGCTACATCTTCAGCCCGGATGGTGTGGCCATGGATGAAGCAAAGGTCACCACGGTAGTCAACTGGCCCAGGCCACAGAACCTCAAGAAGCTGGAGAGATTCTTAGGCTTCACTAACTTCTACTGAAGATTCATAAGAAACTTCAGTCAGACTGCTGTACCCTTGACCGCCATGACCCGCAAGGCCTACAAACAACTTCCTTGGGGACCCGAGAGTGAGGCTGCCTTCCAAAGCCTGAAGCTGAAGTTCACTACCGCACCCATCCTCCGTCACCCTGATCCCACACCCTGATCAACGCCTCCAACACAGGGGTAGGGGCCATACTATCCCAGCGGCAAGGCGACCCTGAGAAACTCTACCCTTGCGCCTTCTTCTCCCGGAAACTCATGGCTGCAGAGTGCAATTACGATGTCGGCAATCGGAAGCTGTTGGCCATGAAGTCAGCCCTAGAGGAGTGGCGTCACTGGCCCGAGGGAGCAAGGGAACCCCTTATAGTTTACACCGACCACTGAAACCTGGAGTACCTACGAACCGCCAAGAGACTGAACTCCCGGAAGGCACGGTGGTCGCTCTTTTTCTCAAGGACTGATTCCAGACCTTGGGGGACCTGCGGAAGCAGTGGACTGAGTCTGGAGTAGAAGCATCCAGAGCTACCGTGTACAGGCATGTGCAGGAAATGGGCTACAGGTGCCACATTCCTGTTGCCGCATTTGTTTTATCAAGGGCAGGGTCAATGCAGCTATCAGGAGATTTTGGAGCACTTCATGCTTCCATCTGCTGAAAAGCTTTATGGAGATGAAGATTTCATCTTTCAGCACGACCTGGCACCTGCTCACAGTGCCAAAACCACTAGTAAATGATTTACTGACCATGCTATTACTGTGCTCAATTGCCAACTCACCTGACCTAAACCCCATAGAGAATCTGTGGGATATTGTGAAGAGGAAGTTGAGAGACACAAGACCCAACACTCCGAATGAGCTTAAGCCTGCTATCGAAGCATCTTGGGCCTCCACAACACCTCAGCAGTGGCTGATTGCCTCCATGCCATGCCGCATTTCTGCAAAAAGATTTCCGACCAAGTATTGAGGGCATAACTGAACATAATTATTTGAAGGTTGACTTTTTTTGTATGAAAAACACTTTTCTTTTATTGGTCGGATGAAATTTTTTGAGATAGGAATCTTGGGTTTTCATGAGCTGTATGCCAAAATCATCAATATTAAAACAATAAAAGGCTTGAACTACAGTTGTGTGTAATGAATCTAGAATATATGTGTCACGTCACAGGACTGCACTGATCCCAGGGCAGTCACACACTCATGTTCACAATCACCTGAGTTTTAATCACCACCAGCTGTTCTCAATCAGACAGCGTTTTAAAAGCCAGCTTCTCCATTCTCTCAACGGCTGTGATCAAGGTAACACCCGTTTACCTACCTTCCTGCCTTACCTGCTTATGTGTCATGAGAAGTTTGTTCAAAACTATTGTCCTTTGAGTTTCATTGTTTTAAGGAGAAGTCTCATCTGGATTACTGGCGCTGGAGAAAGCCGTTCACTGTCTGACGTCACTCACCTGATCACTGCACTGCACGGAGGTTTGAATGAGCACAACAACACTACTTACCTGCATATATTACCTCCCAGTGATGTGCAAAGACATCGCTGTCACAGCGCAACGAAAGGCAACGCACCTGTTCACGGATGATCTCGAGACTTCCGCATTCAGAGGACAAGCTTCAAGTAAAGCCTTTACTTACCCATATATCTCACCTCTATTACTCACCTGTTTCCACAGAATTCCAAGAGCTCCACCGCGTTCCACAACGCCATACCTGTGGAAAGAAAGGAACATCAAACCTCATATTGCAGTCAATCGAAATTCACTACAGAAGGAATGCACTCACCTGGAGAACATCAAACGACGTCCTTTCCATCGAAGTGAAATTCAAAGACTTTATTGCTTACTTTCTACATTCAATAAAAGCTCTTTCACTTACCTCTTTGGCCTTCATCTCCTCTGTACAGAGCGTTACAATATGAAAGTCTAATGTTTACCAGTACATTACAGAAAATAATGAATTTTATCACAATATGCTAATTTATTGAGAAGGACCTGTGTATATATATATATATATATACACACACATATTTTTCATTATGTATGCATAATTTGTATTAAATCTGTTAACAAAATATTTAATAGATAATATTAATATATAATAACTTTAGCTAATTGTTCATGGTTAGCAGGCAGCTATATCTTAAGAGGTCCTTTTTTTTTAACACAGTGCATGACTTAAACTTGGAACTGAACATCAATCCCAGCACGAGTCTGGCCCACAGGAGGAGGAAATAAGACGTGACACCAATATAACTGACAAAACAGATGCAGACTCCATAATGCACCAGCAGGACACGGAAACCGCCGTTGCTTTTGTTTCCCAAGGCGTTAAGAAAGGCTTTAAATAACTCATTTGGACATATGGACGACATCGCTGCTTTACTTGGGATGCTTTATGCATATTCCACATTGCATTACACAGGTGCAGCACAATGAGAAATAAAGAAAGAAAGCCTCCTCTTGTCACTTACTTTCTCTCTCTTGTTGTTTTTTTTATGTTATGCCAGGCCTGTGTCTCTGCCCACCTGTCTTCATGGGCACAGATTGGGGCAGCAGACATCCATGCGGGTATTTAGATTTGTGCACAAAGCCTGGTGAACAGGAAGTTGGAGGGTTTTGCATCAGGGCCCATCTGCTCTCTGCAGCTGGCTGCCTGACAGCTGGAAATTGATTCTACTGAGATTGGTACCTGTGTCTCAGACTCAGCACTGCATACAGCCTGACCAGTGCATTAATGCAATTAATTTAGCCGGCAGTCTAAAAGCCAAAGATGGAGAGCAAGAAAGAGAGATGCCAATAAAGTCATGCCATCAACACTATCATACCATCAACAGTAATGCTGATACAGCGCTTTGAATGGAAAGAGAGAGAGAAAGAGCAACTATATTGCTTTTTTCCATGAAGTTCATGCATCATCTGAAACACTCATTGTTTTAAATTTGACATCTGCAACATTCACAAAAAAAGAAAAAAATGCATATTGATTTCAGTTTTTAGGAAAATAATTACTTGCATGTCTATATTTTAATTTATTTTTTAACCAAAAAAAAAAAAAAAAAAAAAAAAAAAAATATATATATATATATATATATATATATTTCTTCTGAAATATGTATGTGTGTGTGTGTGTGTGTGTGTGTATATTCACTTTACATGTTTAGAATCATATATTTTGTCTAGTTTTAAGTTATCATTTAGAAACGACAGACTTTTGGGAATATATTTGCCCATTTTAATCTATAAGTATATTAAATCTACTTTAAATCTGTAGACTTAAGTTGAAAATGTGACCCAAACAATAGGCACTCTAATATCATAAAGAATTAAGAGTGAACCTAGCAACCCGAAAACCCAAAATACATCAGTGCTGCAAAACTGAAAAAAAAAAAAACATTACGGTGACAAGCTTCATTGCCCAAACACAATGTTTTCTAGACAAAATTTACAAATTGCATTTCATTTGTTAACATTACTGTCTGCAATACTGTTCTTTCTTGTGCACTGCCCTTGCTAAACAAATGTACGTTTTGTCGTACCAGTAAGGCAGAGGAAATGAAAAACACTTGAGACTAAAATGTGTTCTCTCTTCCTGTTCCTCTCAGACTGAGCTGCTCTGATTTAGGCAGAGAGATGGTACAGGATTGATTAGACTCCAGAGAGTGAGGTTTGATGTGTGAGGATGTGAGCGAGGCTTTCAGCAGGCCTGGGCCGAGCTGAGCGCTGACAGTCAGAAGTCTGCAGGTGGACGGATGGATGCTGAATCAGCTCTCCGCACCTGACCACAGAGACACTGAGTCTGACACCAGCAGCGAGCGGCCCATAAAGATGTGCAGTGTTCACAAACAACATTACTGTAGTACTTCAGCCTAACACTGCCTGCGGTAGAACCAAAAGAGGAAAATGACAGCAATGATCGATTGTGAAAAATGTGACTTGATTTCACCTTTCAGCATTATTGAGTTTACGCAATGCAAAATATTAAAATTAGCAACACAAATAATTCAATAAATGAAATTGTCAAAACGTACTGTGCCATACCTAAATATTATTTCATTAAATTTATATTATATAAATATATTTAAATAAAAACTTTTCTAGTCTCAAGACTTTTGATGAAATGAAACCATTTCAAAAACATTTGGAAACATAGTAAATCAATGAGGATTCATTTTTATTGAATAAACCTTTCAGTATTCCTGGAGCAAAAGATAAAAAGGGTCGCAGTAATGTTTTAGCATTTAAGGCAATCATTTTTCATTCATTGGTCAATTTTGATATTTTGGCTTACATAATGTGTTTTCTTTTAAAATAGTGGAAAGAAAACCTGTAAAATACACATGTAAGTGTTTATTTTAATCCATATTTTTAAATGCCATGAACTTGGCTTTGCAAGTTCTTTTCAGATCAGCTTTTCAGATTTCTATTAAATGTATGCAAATTAGTATGCTTAACTAGATAATGCCTTATTTTCATATTGAAACATGACATTTTATGTTTAAAATGCAAAACAATTGTTTTATAATTTGAATAATCAACTGGGGAAATATGGTAATATCTATTAGTAAAAAATGTAAAAAGAAAAAAAGAAGCAATTGCAGCTAAATTATCAAGAAAAAATACCCATGCATAATGAGGCTTGACAAATCCTCGCTAAAGAGTTTCTGTTTTAGTTTGTGACTGTATTTGTTCACAGTCGTGAGATGCTTGTTAAAATCTTAACAGCATCATCAGGGTCCTGGAGTTTGAAAGAAGAATGTGAGCCTAGAAGCAGAACGTGTGTAATCAGGGTTCTGGTGGCATGAGGGGCCCGAGGGGCCCGGACTCAATCAGGGCTGAGCCTGATGGACTATCGAGAGGACACACTGAGCAATCTCATCTTGTCATCTACTGAAGAGTGAAGACGTCTTCACTGGATTGCACAAGAGCACACTGTAAACTCTAACACACACACACACACACACGCAGTTATACACCAGATATCATACTATCATTGGTTAAATTCTTATATTTTTCATTAAAAACAGTAAAATAATAAACGGGGGGGTCCTGTGGACGTGGAGGCAAAAATAATAGAAAGTTTTTCACCGGGAGAGAGTTATAAGACCGCATATTGATGTATTTTCATTTCCTAATGGTTATTTGAAAGAGCATTATCGGTTTTCAAAAGATTCGTTAATTTATTTAACACATCTCTTGAGACTACATATTGCAAATGTCACAAAACGCAGATCTGCACTTAGCACAGAGAAAAAAAAAAATGTGTCAGTTTTTTGCGTCAGGGCATTTTTTGTACAATGTGGGCATGTGAGACCCCCTCTTGGCCATAGTGTATGGATAGTGTATGACGTTACGTTTCATTTTTTTAAAGATTACTTTATATATGTGATGAGAAGAAGAAATTTAAATGACAAAGTTATAGCATTGTAACGTCTTGCCGTTAATCGTGTAGCTGTGGGAATACTGATACCATGCATCTTTGCACAACTTTTTCTTTTATTTTTGACGATTTGGTATGAGCACCGTAATGTATCTTCATTTGGCTAAACCAACGATCTTGCAATATGTGGTTGTAGGAAAACAACAATGCATTAACTTTGAGTAAAACATCCAAATAGTAAACTAAGCTGCACTTTTGACATCTTTCAGTCAATCATAACTCCAACCTTCCTGTACGGCAATATCAAGTCAGTCCCCTACACATCGCTCTCCATGACGGTAACAGTTAAACTTTTTTATAATGGCTGCCAATGAACCAAACCCACCCAAACTAACTTGAACATAAACACACATAACTTTATTTTTTTATTGTTTAGTCGTATTGCTTTTTATTCATTATTATTGGCGCGTGCGTTATCATTTTCCATTTTGACTTGTGAAATCAGTGATCCATAAAAAAATGTCTTTATGTACACGCATTAACTCTGGGTAACCAGTAGGAGGTTGATTAAACTCACTCTTCTCAGGTGTTTTGGAACCGACATACTCATGGTACGCAGGTTTGGGGTAAATTGGGGTGAATTGGGGTGAACCCATAGGTCATAAACCCTGCCCTCTCCATGTAATCTAATGGGACGTGAGACAAACTAATTAATTAAATTACATTTCAAATATTTTTTTTTTACAATGGTAGTTTCGGTCCTTGTAGGTAGTTATTATCATGCCGATTTATGTTAAAGTGCTCATTTTTCTTAAAAAAATTGCTTACTAGTTATTTTATGCTATAAAAACGAGGTGGGGTGTCATGATTGTGAGCTTGTGATTGGGTGTGCGGGAGTTTGGGCAGGACTTTGATTCCGCGGCTCCACCTCACGATCTCTACTGCGCAGACTCCAAATGACGTAATTTTCGCAAGATGTCAGTGGCCATAATGAGGGTGTTTTGGCTTCAATTTCTAGAGTGGAAGAAAGTGGAGGCACTGGTTGAGTACTTTTTTCCATTGTGTACGTTTATCTACGGCCAAAACGCAAACGCCGTCATCACTGATGTAGCTGAAAGGAGAAGGAGCACGTGAGCATTATCGTCTTCTTTTCTATTGGCTATCGCTCTCGAAAGTCGCTCTTCATTTGCATAAAGTTGAGAGATTCTGAACTTTGTCGCATTGATGGAGACCATGGTTGCCAGGGTAGCGGTTTTCCTGCATAATTGGGCTATTTTAGAAAAGGAGTTGCAGGAAAAAATACGGAGTTGCGGGTTTACATTTATAATGTTATAATGTACCGCGGCCGCAAAAAAATAAATAAAATAAAATAGTTGTGGACAAAGATAAAAGGGAACCTTTTATTAGTGGGTGTTGATCCCCGGGAATGAATACTTGTGCGCGCCACATGTGCTTTTGACATCACAAATCAAGCATCATCATCACGTCACTCCATGAGAGCGTTGTAGTCAGAAGCGTCGGTTCGGTTGTCTGTGGATGAACAAGCAGCATTCTAAAATGTCAGGTAAATGGGGAAAGTATGGAAAGAAGTTTCGCAAAGAACAGGAGACAGAGAAAGGATTGGATTCGAAGTGTTCCAAATGATGATAGAAAAGCGTTCTGCAAATATGAAGTAAGAGCTCACCACGGTGATCTGGTAGCTCATGCTGCGACTGAAAAACATTAAAAAATTGCGGCTTCTTTCTCAAATGCCAGAACATTATTTGACACAGGCAGTTCCTTTCTAAGAAATAATGCACCTGTGAAAGAGGCAGAG
>JAUMHI010000063.1:19693393-19708479 GCA_032359435.1 Enteromius unitaeniatus
CATCCATTCACCCACTTCTGACGTTTTCCATCCATCCATCCTTCTGCTTCTGAGGTTTTCCATCCATCCATCCACCCCCCCCCCAGAACTGATGCTAGCAGAGTTTGGCACCTCGTAGACAGGGCGGAGCAAAAAAAAAATAAAAATGAGTGGAGGTAGAGGATAGATAAATGGCGGAGGCAGAGATATCCATGCGACCCAAGTCATCCAAGGTGTAGTGTTTCAGACTAAACAGAAAAAGTGTGTTAACTGCAAAAAATGCAAAAGCGACATGGCAATACTACTTTTGTCTTTTGGCAGTCCTCTCTTATGTCATATGTCATCCACCTGCTCAGTCATCAGTCCATCCATCTGTCATCCATCCGTCCGTTCGTTCATCTGTCCATCCATCCATCTACCTCTGAGGTTTTCCGTTGGGCCATCCACCCGTTCCATCTATCATCCATTCAACAAGTTTTCTGTTAATCCATCTATCTGTGCATCCATCCATAACCACATCTGAGGATTTCCATCCATCCATTCATCCATTCACCCACTTCTGACGTTTTCCATCCATCCATCCTTCTGCTTCTGAGGTTTTCCATCCATCCATCCACCCACTTCTGAGGTTTTTCTTTAAACAAATTATACATTTCGAGGAATGCAAAAGGCTGATTCAGATTGTTTTCCATTCTGTGTAATTACCTGAAGCAATGTTAACTAATTACAGACACGTTAAAATGGAAAAACACAAATATGAGATGTTTCCAAAGGCAGGTAAATGTAAATTGGTCAGATTGAGAACGTGCAATGGCCTATAATTAGTTGTTATTGGCCCATCAAATTTCAGATGAAAGAAACTGCAGCGTCAGGCCCTCGACAGATGCAAATGAATGGCTGTGAATTTGAACGTTTTTGGCATAATAGGTAAAGCAGGAGTGAACAAGTAGAACTAATGCCTGGAGTTATAAGTGAATCCACGTCTGTGAGGCGAGTGAATAGGTTTTTAATTTAAGATCACAGCAGTGCCACTTGAGAACTGAAGAACATTTCTCAAAGACGTCTCTTCAGGCAGCGCTGTACTAATTGAATAGAACGAGATGTAAAAGTTCCTGACAGTGCATGACAGGGTCACAACAGTGAAGTAACCTGTTTTTTTGTTTTGTGAGGTAAACATCCACATACCAATGAACTCATTGTGTCCTCAAGGATTCTGGGATGTTTCAGTTTTACACCTGAGACATTATGTTGTTTATCACAGACTTGTCCTTCAGTCGTACAGTATTGCACTTTTTTTTGTTGTTTTTATTAACAACTACATAAATTCTTCATTAAAAACAATAGAAAGTATTTACTTGAACCTGCATTGTTCTTTTTGCAACCTCTGGTCATGTGTTACCAAAGTGATTTCTAAAGAGAAGATTTTCTTTTTTTCTTTTTTTGTGCTGACTCGAAAGCTAAATGAACTGTTTTTTTGTGAGAGATTGGATGTAACTTTGCTCAGACAGGGCTGGTAAGGGATTCTATCTCTTTTTGGGGTTTTGAACCAGCCAAGTAAGTGCAGTTGAGATTAATGGGGATGTTAGCAGATAATCTTCTTTTGGTTTGTATGTAAGTTTACATTATAGTTGAATAAGAATTATACAGTACACAAGAATTATAGTTGCAACTGCAAATTAATATTGCAAGTTGTACACATTATCTTTGTGCGGCAAGCTTGTACTGTATGTAAGTCTAAATGTGTTCCTTGATAATGTGTTCAATTATTCTCTCTTTTAAAAAGTCCTTAAAGGAAACCTATTTTTTAATTTAGTGCAAAGTAATAACTCAAGCAAAAGGCAAGTTTAATAAAGCATTTTTCATGATTTTGTTTTATCAATTGGAAGTGCTATTCAAAGCAAACTAAACAGACTAAGAAAAAAAATAATGCAGTAATTTTAAACACATTAATAAGGAAATATGTTTGTAAAAGTCTTTATTAAGATTTAATAAAAAAATAAGAATTATATACAAAAGGGTATAAGAAAACCAATGCATAAGTGCAATAAAACTGAAAAAAAATGCTGTTGTTTTTAAACTGTTAATTTTCATACATATTTTATGCAATTCAAATTGCTTTGCAAAGCAAAATAATTTAGTCATTCATAATCAAAAAAATATGTAAATAAGGAAAGACAGTATGCAAGTTTAACTAAAAAATAAAAATAAAAAGCAAACATGATATACAAAAGAGGCTTTCTGTGTTTTATTCTCTTATGATCCAGGAAAACCAATGCATAAAGTGTTATTAAAACAGAAAAGAACCACAAATTTCTTCCAAAATGGAGTCAATCTCTTCATGTAATGGAAAAGTTGTGGCCTTTAAATGAGAAATCCAATAAGCATCTCACTGATGCTTTCCAATCCAATGATTTTTAATGTGGAAGGGTTCAGTTTGTGAACTGATGCATAATTCTTTTTTCCTGTGAAAATTGCTTTTTTGTGATTCCAAAGTCTATCCTGTAATCTCTGGCTCTTTTGGAAACACTGATTCGGATAGTGCAGCATGTAAGTGACAGATGTGCTCTCACAGTTTATGAAGGATCTGATGGAATATGTGTGACTGTATTTGCCGGATACTTGAGTGGTTTTGGCTGATGGGTGAGAACTCTGGGGTTTAATACGTGTCTGACTCAAGGGTCATTTCACTCAGGGCATCTTGACTGCCTATCTGTGAAAGAGGCGCTCTGGACTTTGAGGCATAAAAGCCCCTTGTAAAGGTCATTGCAGAGGCAGAGTCACAGCCCATGAGGCAGCACACGGCATGTAGTGGCATGTTTTTTTTTTTTTTGTTTTTTTGTTTTTTTATATATATCTGAGAAACTGATGTGTCACTGCAGAGTTCAGACAGACATTGTGTATTCTTTGCATATACTATGTATATATATATATATATATATATATATATAACAATGATTTTAATTGTTTGCTCAGTTTACTTTAATTAAATAAGCTAAAACAACACAAATCTTTAGTTTTTACTCAGTTGTGAAAATGACATTTTATGGTGTTTTTGGTATTTTAGAGTTTGATTGATAAACAAACAAATAAATGCACATGAAATGTCGATTTTTTTTTTTTTCTTTTTTTTCTTTTGAGTTCAGCAACTGTTTTATTTGCACTTTATTATTAGATCACAATGTTTATTTGATGTTTATTTTATATTTTTATAATTTACTGTGTTACAAATTATTTTATAATTAGTTTAATTATATTTGAGGGTTTTTTAACAGTCTTTTCAGATTACATCATTCAACTTTGAGATATAATTTAGTTGTCATATTTTGTACTTTATTTTATGTATTTGTATTATTTTATTATCACATAAATAAAGTTGTTGCATGGAAAATATGCAATTTTTTGCTCTCTTTTTACTCTAAACATAGAGAGAAAAATATTTATTTGACATTGTAAAACATTATTTTTGTAGGTCGTGCTTTAGGGCATAATAGAGATGGAAATGACAGATTTGCTGCAAGTTGATGCGAAACGGTCTAGTTTTTTTTCAGTACGTTTGCAGTTAAAATAAAAAGTGGGTCAGCCTGCTATTGGAAAATGAGAAACGTTTGTCATTTACCTGAGAGAGAGAGAGAAAAAAACACCATGAATGCATACAAACCGCACAAGTTCAGCTTTGCACTCACGTTTTGTCGGTGTGAAGTTGATTCCCCACCAAATCGAGACGGCACGTCAGAAATCACAGTTATTAATTGAGTTGTCTCAAGATAGGCACTAAAATCAAAGCTGTTACCTTTAGGTACACCTGTACTGGAGTGAAGGCTGAATGAATTAGCATTCACACTCATTCTGTGAAGGACTGGAGGCCTCAAAAGTGGCAGATCGTGCATTTTAATTCCAGCAAAAACTCATCAGAAATTCATTAAGAGAAGGCTCTCCATGTCAAGCCGGTCGGGTGTCATGCACTTCCCAGCCAGACAGAAGAGTGCTGGATTGCTCTCCCTGTGGTTATTCTCAAAGCCTAACATCAGTGCAAACCACTCTTTTTGTTTCTCTATAATTACACAAATAGACTTGAATGCATTTGACCAACAACATTTCCTTCTGCTTACTGTTAAAATTGGTTAAAAGGGTTTAATACAACAAAGAAGCATTAATCAGTTTTCAAAAATGCTCATAGACAGCTACTTGAATTGTTTACACTGAGCATTTTAGGTTTATGTAAAATGTATTTTAAATTTCATTAACTGATATAATACTAATATATCAACCTATTAAAGTACTGAAATCTGTTTTATACCTTTGAAATAAACTAATAAGCAACTAAAGCAGGTAGTGATGAGAAAGTCACATGATAAACCAATGCCCATCACTGTCACGAGACGACGGTGAGATCTCACGCTATCGCTTCCTTGAACCAGGCCAGCAGGACTCAGAGACAGGACTTGAATGAGAAAAGAACATTTATTCACAAAAGCAACAAAACAAGGAAAATGCGAAGAGCGATACGAGACACATGAGCATACATGTAACGTTAACAACCAAGACATGGGGCGTGATATTTATACAGAGACGAATCAGAAGGACAATGCAGGACACCTGTGGAAATACGGCTGGCAATGGATAACACAATGATTACCAGGACAGGGTTACAAATGAGCAGAGCACATGGGGAATTGGACGAAAACAAACAGAAAAACACATGGAACTGGACATCAACAAGGATATGAGTCGACAGACAGGTCGACTCGCGAGCCACAAAGCAACGCCTACGGCATGACATAGCCCCCCCTCAAAGGCGCGGCTTCCAGACGCATACAAAACACACACACAGGATGGAGGCGTCTAGGAGGTGGAAAAGTTCACACAAAGGGGGTACGATTGCGGGAATATCAGAAGTCGGGAATACCCTCCATGGTGGAACCGGAGGCGGAGACCTCCACCTGGGCGGAGCTGACGGGGAAACCGCCCTCCAAGGTGGATCAGACGGTGGCACAGCCCAACTAGGCTTGCCAGGTGACGTGGATGCTCTGCAGGTGCAGACGGTGGACCAGACCACCTGGGCCTACCAGGCAGTGATGATGATCTCCTGAGCTGACCAAACAATTCATGTGCCCTCCAGGGTGGAGCAGGCGGCAGAAACTACCATCAGGCATACCAGACGGCGAGATCGCCCTCCAGGGCGGAGCAGACAGCGGGAATAACCATTTAGATAGACTTTGCGGGCGGGAACGTCAGATCGGGTCTGGCAGATCCGGCCATGATGGGTCCGGATCACAGACTGGGTCTGGCGGATCCGGCCATGCTGGACCCGGATAACAGACCGGGTCTGGCGTATCCGGCCACCATGAGTCCGGGTCACCGACCTCTGATAGCTCGACTGGCTGTGAAACTGGGACTGACTGGATCTGACACGGCTCCTTGTACCATGATTCGGAAGTGTGACCCGTTACTTGCGGGCTAGGAACCGTGAGAACCTTCAACCTTTGCACAGCTATCCTGGCTGTGAAACTGAAGCAGACTGGACATCGAACAGCCCCTCTCGCTGTGATGTGATGCTGGAACCCACCGACCAAGCAGCATACAGCACTCCTGGCTGTGTAACCTGTACCGACTGGATTGTAAACAGCACCCTTGGCTGCACTACTGGAACTAACTGGGCTAAACAAGGCTTTTTAGACTGAGAAACTGGACTAGAACCCATTATAAGCGGTTTAGAGACTGCAAGTCTTTGACGGATCTGGCAATTGTAATGGTGACTCTGGAGCTGCGGGGGTTTCGGCGGCACTGGCACCCCCGAGGCTAGATCGGCTTCTGCAACCTCGGCCGCCATTTTGAGTGTGAGTGCACCCCTCTCCATGATTCTCCTCGACTTATTTAAATAGAAAATAATTGTTGGAGGATGTAAAAACAGTGGTCCGAACCACCGAAACGTCCCGCGGCTCCACCGATCGGTGCGATCTCGGGGGCGGAACCCTCTGTCTGGCGAGGCGAGACCCCAATAGCTGTGGGTATTGCGGGCTTAAAGCACGGCCCGCTGAGATGTGCACGTCCCTTGAGCGGAACGCCATCTCTGGTTGGTTGTTCTGTTACGAGACGACAGTGAAATCTCGCGCTATCTATTACAAGGGTGGGGTTGCAAATGAGCGGAGCACATGGAGAATTGGATGAAAACAAGCAGAAAAGCACATGGAACTGGACATCAACAAGGACATGAATCGACAGACAGGTAGGCGAGCCACAAGGCAACGCCTACGGCATGACAATCACAAGCAGGTCAGTCGAACAAACACTAAACACCATTATGGTGAAACTCATTAAACTGAAATATACAATAAGCATTAACCATATTGCATGTACATAAGTAGACCTTTTAGTCTCAGTAAATAGTTAATGACGAGTGTGATGCTCTCCAAACATGCAGCATGATGTAATGCAAAAATCTTGAAATCTTGTCTATGATAATGAGTGGCATACAAATTTAATCACTTAATCTTTTTTTTTTCATTAAAAACAGGCTTTATTGAAAAAATACTTTTCCATTAATGCATTTCCATTATAATTTGAAATGGGTATTTCCTCGTCTGTCAAAATGTTTCCAAAATTTCACATCATAATACCAGATCAAGTCCCTTTATTTCTTATAGTCAGTGGATTTAGAAACAATCCCAGTTGTTTTTAATCCATCATTTAGATGTAGCTCTTTTCAGGTCACGTGTGTCGGTGTCTGATTCAGTTTGCAGTGATAGGGCTTTTATGAACAGAAGGGACGGAGCCACTGTCTGGTCCAGTGTCCCTGGTGGCTCCCATCAGCAGATGTGTTTGTCATCATGCTGAAAAGTACCCTGATGTTACATAAACTTCCAAAAATCTGTCTGATTCTTCTGTGAAATAACAGGTTGCCTTAACTAACCTGTTAAATTTCACATGATGGAGCTCTCTCTCTCTCTCTCTCTCTCTCTCTCTCTCTCTCTCTCTCTCTCTCTTTTCAAACCAGGCAAAATGAATGAAGTCTCTCATTAAGGCTGCATTTAAAAGTAATAATTGTGATTTGGAATATTAGCAGTGTGTTGTGATTATTATTACTATTTTAAAATATGTTTTCTATGTAAGAGGAGTAAAGCCAAGCAATAATAAATATATAAAACCATCTCGATATTAATGGCATTCAATTTTGAGAGAAAAGTCCAGATAAAGGTTGTCATAAAATATTAAGAGTTAAATCATGCAGTTGCAAAAAAAAAATTGGTTAAGTTTGAGGAAAGAAAAAAGTTAAAAAGAAAAGTTGGAAGAAAAATATGAATAAGAAAAAAGTTGGAATAAAAAATGCTGAATAATACCTTCCAACGAGAAAGTTTGTTTGGTTGTTGACACTCTTCTTGACATTATTTTTTTTTTTCCTGGTGTGTAAACTGTAACATGTTTATTCAGTAAAAATGCATTATCAAAAGTAAAACCTTTTTAGAATACTATTTTTAGAATTCTGGAAAAAAAAAATCATGATTTCCACAAAAAAATAATATGCTGCAAAACCTTATTATGACAACAATATTAATAAATGAGTAGGAATAAAATCAATGTACACACACAACATCAGTGTATTAGAACAATGACTGAACTGAAACAAATTTTGGTATCATATTCCAGTAAGCACGCTTACATCATTATGGCGCAACGGTTTCAGGATAAACAAATCCATCGCTCGGTTTACTTTGTGGATAGTAATTTTGAGTATTTTGGTCCGTGGTGGTCCACAGCCCTCTCACAGCCTATCGTTAAACAAACATTGTACCTCTGCCGTTGACCGAAGTGACCCTTTCCTCGCTATATTGGTCCTGTTCCGTGCTCGGTTAGCGCTCACACTATATGCGAACCACGCCCGAATCCAACTGAACCGTGCTCTGGCACACCTCTTCCAAGCGGGCCAGGGCTGCCAAACGTATCGTGCCCGGACACGGTTCGGAGCACTCACACTAGTCAAACGAACCACGCTTTGGTGGTCAAAAGCACTCGGGCACGGTTCAAACTGCCTAGTGTGAGTACACCCTAAATGAGCATTTCATTAAGTGTTTTGAGCTTTGAAAGAGCAGTCTCTGAGCAATGACGTTTAGGTAGAAAAAGATTTCACGGCCATTAAACGTCAGTACACAGATCTAGCCTTTGTTCTTCACAGACTGTCGTGCTACCTGAATCCACATACTAAAATGATACCTTAGTCAGAGTCTAATAAAAGCGCCGCTTCTTGCACACCGCTAGCCTCTAATCACAAACGCGTATTTTCCAGTTCCTCGATCAACCTGTTGCTCTTGGCAACTCCGCACCGTCAGTGTCATTCAGACCCTGTTTATGTAGCATGTCAATCACACTGTAATTATGCGGAGGGGGAACCTCTTGTCAAGCGCTGGTTCTCGCATGCCGTAGCTGACAAAAAGAGTGTAATTAAAATCATTATCCGCTAATGACTTCTTTCATTCTTCTTCAAAACCAGGTTCCATTACCACATGCCTTCTCTCTCTACATTTACAATGTGACAATTATACCATATAATTAGTGTTACTTTTGCGTTCGGCAGAGTTAAGAGATGATGCTTGCTAAATTTGAGCAAATGTGGATGTGCTAGACTTTTATTCGAAAGCAGGTATTTACCCTGTAAAGCCTGATAAAAATAAAACAATTTTCCCCCACCACTTTAGACAAATCTTAAAAAGACAAATATTAATAATAAAAATGCTTCGTTTTATTGTTATTTGTTTGTTATAGTTCTTTAGCTTTTATATTAGATATTTCATGGTTTTAAAGATGTTTCTTCTGCTCATCAAGGCTGCATTTATTAGATTAAAAATCCAGAAAAAAACGAATATGGTGAAATACTATTTCAATTGAAAGTAACTGTTTTCTGTGTGAATATATTTTAAAATGTAACTTATTCCTGTGATACAAAGCATCATTACTCCAGTCTTCAGTGTCACATGATCCTTTCAGAAATCATTCTAATACCCTGATTTATTACTAGAATTGTCAATGTTGGAAACAGTTGTGCGGCCAAAGATTTTTTTTACATAAATGCTTCTGTTTTTAATATTTTAATGATCACAGAATCCTAAAAAAAAACTATTAAGCAGCTCAACTGTTTCCAACACTGATAATAAAACATCAGCATATTAGAATGATTTCTGAAAGGATCATGTGACACTGAAGACTTGGAGTAATGATGCTTTGTATCACAGGAATAAATTACATTTTAAAATATATTCACACAGAAAACAGTCACAATTATAAACACAGTTATTTTCAATTGAAAAAAAATATTTCACAATATAATTTTTTTTCTGGATTTTAAATTCAATGAATGCAGCCTTGAGCATAAGAAACATCTTTAAAATCCATTAAATATCTTACTGACCCCAAATGAACGATAGTGTATATATTGCATTTGCATTATTATACAAAACTGTCCAATAAAAAAGGGTCATGTGATCCGAATATGGCTCCCTATGTTGGGGCCACACTAATGCCCAGCGTAACAGCTTATATAATGTATAAATGCTATCTATTTTTAGAGTGAAAGCTTTTTATATCAACTAATTATGTTTTGTAGAGTATGAAGAACTTGCTTCATCAAAACAGTTTGCCATCAAAGCAGTCATCAAACTAAACATGTGTTGTTGCTCCCAGATTCTGAGGCGATAAACTCCAATATGGTGACTGGTGAGGGCTTTAATGTGAGTGGACAGGTGTGGGAAAGAGGGATTGTGGGATATCAAGGTGAGTGCAGGGGCCTATGGGATAATTGGACCTTTTGTTGATGGAGTATGGCAGGTGGCATGGCCATCTGCTGATGGCTGGTAGTGGTGTGGAGCAGGCGAGGGTGTCGGGACGTCCCTGCAGACGTGATTCTGAGAGTTCCTCTCCATCACTCATGGCTCAGTGCACAGCAGGTGAGAATCAGATGGTGTGGAGAAGTGAAGGCAGGCAAACGCTCCATCACAGACCAGCTGATGAGCAGCTCCGGTGGAGCAACACTTCAGATACATGGCCAAAGGAAATTAGAAGGAGCATTCCTGTGCTGCTTGTTGTTTTTTGAATTTGTGCTTTTATTTTTATAATGCTTTTATTTCAGCAGTGAATCTAAATATTATAACGATTTCAGAAGGTTCACGTGAACCTGAATTAATGATGCTATAAAAAAAAAATGTAATTGTCTGTTTTAATTAGTCGCCAAATAGATTTCAGGTTTTGACTTTCACAGCGCAGAACACAGCATCTTCTCGACATGATGTATACACTGACTAGCGGAAGTGTTTGTGGACAGATCAGACTTTGTTGGTATTTTGCAGGCAGGCGGGGATTGTACAAATATGTTATCTAGTGACATATACCAGGCAGAAGATTCGAAAATGTAACGACTCGCTAATGCGATTCTGAGTCAATTCTTTCTTTTGAGAGACAATGTCTTTCTTTATCATGCACTTTTTTCATTGACAGCTTTGCAGGCTGTTTAACATTGAAGGACAGCTACATTACTAACAGCTAAATAAGATATTTTTCAAAAATCCATATGAACTGCTCTTTAACTGTGTTGTTATTCTGAAAGTAGACTAACGAATACATCTTCCATTTTTAAATGTAAGCTTAATAGTTTATACTATGGATGAACAGAGACTAGAAAAAGCATTTCATTAGCACATGTAAATACCTTCCTTATGGCCAGTGTCAGTGTTGTGTAAAACAGTGCTTGATGTGTGTGGTATAACTCCAAGACATTTCTCATATTTATCACCACATCAAACCACACATGCACACATACAGCTGATCTAATTTTTGCCTCTCTGCAAAGCCTGTTTGATTGTACTGGTTCTCCTGAGGGAGAGTTGGTGGTTGCGGTGGAGCTTTGCTAAAAGCTGTGGAATAACAGAGTGCTGTGCACATGCTGCAAGGATAGAGGAAATGACCCGGGCACCAGAGAGCTGTTTAAAGTTTTAAAATCACCATGTGGTAAAAGTTCTCCAGTGCTAGCACAGGCTGCCTCAAAGAGTGGGGAAGCATTCCCAAACCTACCAATGCAGGACAGGTTCTTGGACCAGACGTAACTCACAAGCTGATTTCTTTTCTGTAGAAAATTCTTGCTTATAAAGTTGCTGTCAACTTTTTACAAAGGTGTGGGTGATTGCCAGTGCATTGCTTTGAGGTCGCTAGAGTGTTTTAAGGTGGTCCTATTAAAGTTTTTACTTTTTAATCTTTAGTTAATGTGTTTAAAGGGCGCTCCACCCCAAAATAAAAATGTTGTCATTAATCACCTACCCCCATTTCGTTCCTAACCCGTAAAAGATTTGTTCATCTTCAGAACACAATCAAAGATATTTTGGATGAAACCTGACACAGAAGACCATACACTGTTTTATTTCCATATAAAAAGTATTCTCATCGCTTCATAAAATTCAGATTGAACCACTGATGGCAGACGGGGTATTCAGGCGATGTTTTTCATAGACCTTGACATGATATTGGATATCGTGAAGTCAGTGTCGCTGATTTAAATAACTCCCACTCACAGAATAGGCAAAAGTTGAACTGCACTGGAGACCATACGTTGCAACCCAAATTACACTTTATTTTGACCACTATATAGTAGGGATGTATTTGGTGGAAACCTGTGCAACATTCCACATTCCTCTTTGTTTATTTATTTATTTATTTATTGTTTGTTTGTTTGTTTATTAAGTGTAAAATCTTGATTAAATGCGTGTTTTTCTTTTTGAAATGTTTCATACATAATTACAATGTTCAAAAGTGACATATAATTTAGAAGGATGCAACTAGATCAAAAAACAAAAACAACAATAAAACCTTTTGAACCATTCTGTAAAATATGTTCTTGCTTGATTTATAATATTATTTTAGTTCATTTCCATCATTGGTTACAGTTTCCCTTGTGGGTTAAATAAAGTTAATATTAGTCGTATATTAATAATATTTCAGAAACCTTTGTTTACTATCCCTGTTGTAGTAATAATCATAAGTAAAAACCATGGTGAACCAATTTTTCGTCATGTCTAAAATCTCTACCCCGGTCCAAAAGAAATGTAAAGAATGTAAAACCTGAAACCATTAGATACTTTAGTGATCTATTTCTATTTGTTATTTTCAAAAGATAAATACGGTAATAGATGTTTACAGAGCAGAGGTCACTTTTTTAAATTCCAATGTGAGAGATGGATTTCTGTTTATTATTATTGTGTGCTTTATTAATAGTTACTGTGTTATTTCTGTTTTAAAAACCATTGATAAATACCACTGTAATATCTAAAGTGTTTATGTGGTTTCATTCATTAGTAATGTTATGAAATTAATAAATGCACAATAATCGTCAAAATCACAAAACCTTAATTCATCTTCAGACTATTATTGAACCAAAATCTACAATCGCTGCATCCCTAATGGTTCAGGTCAAATTTTCACACCTAGAGGTCGCATTTTCAATAACACAATAACAGAGGCGAAGTTGATGACGCAATGACGGAGCATGGAACGTTGGGAGATGTGGTTTTCATTTCTTATCTTCCTTTATAAAGTGGTGGTTATTTACAGCTTATATCATGTGTAAACATTTGTGTTACCACGCAAATGACTCGCATTGGAATCGTATTACAAAGAGATCCGTTATCAGCCCGGAAGTGAAAAAATGAAACCGTACCATACTGTAAAGCCCAGTAGTGGAAAAGCGGCTGTGATGTATTCTTTTTTTATTAACTTTTGTGTACATTTAATAACATGTCATTGTGTGAAATTTTATGTAAAGTTAACCTTTTACTTATATGATAACCCAAGCGAGTGTGTGGAGTCTCAGTCCAAGGTTTTTGCAAAGCAATTGTAAGAAGGTTACAATACCTTCTAATGTCCGTTGGTGTACGTCTACGTTTTTGGGATTTCGCAAAGTATAATTGTGATCCATGATAGCTGAAATGCACTTGCACAATAACTACCACTTCCGCATTTCCCCACGTGTGTTGCCATAGTATTCATAGGCAGAAACTGATCGGATATTGTATCATTGATAGGCTACAGTGAACAGGTATGGTTCATTATTTAAATCTGGAATTTCTCTGAATTTACAAATCCTAGGGAACTTTTAAGATAGCCTAACGTAAGTACACAACTGCATGAAATATACAACACTCTGCATGTGTTTTTTGGATTTTTTATTACAAAGATCTTACATATCGTGCCTTTAAGTGTAAGTAGCTGTGTAACAGACTCTATCTGTAACGTGCATAACAGTAGATGCTTGTTACATCTACATAATTACAAACTATAATTACAGGCTGTTCCATAACTTAGTTACATAAATACATTTTATTTCTTGCAAGTACAAAGTCTAATAATTAGGTAATTACTCTGTGTTATGACACCTTAAAATAAAGTGTTACCTCGTATATCATAACCAGTGATCTAAAGTCTTATCTTATAGTCTGCAGTATCATTCATATCCACAATGATGGGTGAACTGTGTTTGAATATGTGAAGTTACTTAGGGTTAGAGGTTTGCTGTCAGTTGCCTTTCCCCTAACAAGGCAGAGGAGAGCAGATGCAGCTCTGCAGTTGGCTGAGAATAACAAAACAACACACTGTCACAGTAGAACGACTGTTATGAGGAAGGAAGTGGAAAAAATACGGTGTGTCCTCAGCTTAAACTCGTTGTCAGGTTCAGTGAGCGCCCTGCTGTCACTAACAAAGAGTGAGATAGATGTGCCCAAATAAATACCCCAAACTTACATAGCAAGGAAAGGTGAAAAGCGAAAGAGAGAGGAACTGCTTTTGAATTTCAGCAGAATGGCTTCGAAGATTACCTGTCCTTTCTTGACTATATCTTCTTTTTATTGTGTGCTGACAGTGAAGCTGCATTCAGGTGCTCAGAGACCCTATGTAGTGTTCACATACTCAGCAGGGGATTTCTGTAGGAGTATACATCACTTGACTAAATTTGTTAATTCATACTTTCACATATACTTTCACTTGTCTGCGTATATCCACCTCAGAAGTGTTTATTCAGCAGCTGTGCATTAGTATAAAACCAGAAGGTGCACCAGATATGAGTCATTATCACAACCATGTGTTGAAATAGTTCAGAAGAAATTAAAAATGGCCCCATTGTGGGTTATGAAAGGAGCATATTTTGGTTATTGGGCCCAAGAACAGGTAAACATAAATGCGAGATCAAAAATCACTTTTATTGTCTTATTATACACATTTATTTTTACCTTAATTTCTCATTGACTCCCAAATAATTTTTTGCAAATTTTTCCCAAAAAAAGCTTTGTATCACTCTAGGCCACGACTGCCTATGTTATAACTTAGCGATTCGATACAGACTGAGCATTTGTGGAGATATTTCTATGAAGAACTGGGCAAAGATGCAGTGCTGGTAGGCCTGAAGCTGTGACCTTTGCGTGACCCTGTCAGAAAGTAGGCCATACCCATTAATGCATATAAGACAGGTGTTTAAAAGCAGTCGTTCACACACTAGACCTCTCCCGTGAGTGTTTATTCTGTAAATAAAATATACAATTTGCTTTCAGTACAACTTTTATTACGTTTTTTTCTGACATTTCTAAAACCTTCTTATTTAACTTGTTCAGTCTGTCAACCAGCAGCTTTACTGGACGGACAGTGTTTTGATAAACAGACATAAGTGCGTGTTGCTGTGACAGTTGTTATTTCCAGCCATGACATTTTGTTCTTGTAAAGAGTGAACAGGGGCAAATATAACTGCCATACAAAATGTATGAAAAACGATTTAAAAACCAGTTTACCTTGAGGGATAAAGCCGAGTGATTTTTTTCAGAAGCGTTCCTAAGGGAGATGACAGGCAGTGTGAGCAAACGGCAGCTAAATACAGATGCGCTTTGTTTCAGGATGAGGATCTTGTTGCTCTCTCTCTCTCTCTCTCTCTCTATATGTCCTATAGAGGGAGGACTCTTGTTATTAACAATCTTGTTGCTTCTTCACTCTGGCATCGGCTGGCCTGTGTAGATCCCCCCCCCACAGTTTTTAGCTAAAATTCAAGCCCTTCTTGTTGATTTTTTTTGGGACAAACTACATTGGATCCCACA
>JAUMHI010000063.1:19717709-19730726 GCA_032359435.1 Enteromius unitaeniatus
AGGTGTTTTATAAGGTTCAATGTATTTCCTCCTTTTGACATAAAACTTCGATGACACCACTTGCAGATGGGTTTTTGGTGATCAATGATGTTGCGTCATCAGCTTCAAAAACAAAATACTTCCACACGTGGCTCTTGCCTCCTTTCTTTTCAACGAGCAGATTCAGAGCCGCCTGATCAATAGCACCGCCGGTCGCCATCTCTCTGTGCTTTTATGAAGATGACACAACTGCACAGTGCGCACCTTCGCTGGAAGAACCTGGTTGACCCGTTGCTTGGTATTACCGGTACTTCAGAAAATCCGGTACCATAACATTTAACATTTTTTAGTACCGTCTTGGTACCAAAGTACCGGGTCTTTTGACAACACTACTGCCTATGAATAGAACTTCTTTTATCCATTTGTTTCTGTTAATAAACTGCCTAGCGGTTCATTTTCAGCAGCGATTAGTTCCAGTCAAGTTCAGGTCAAGCATCGCCTAAAGTGGATCACTGTTTCTCTGGGGTTCAAGAGTTATGTGATGGAAGCTTCATAATGAAATGCTATTGTCATGGTGCCTGTCTCTTATTTGGAGCTGTGAAAGTAAGTCAACAGAGTCAAACTAAAGGCATCCGACTCTCACAAACGCAAGCGTTGAAATATATCTGTGCTGAAATGTTTTTAGGGCTGGTAGATCTGCACCTGTGTCCTTGATCTGGTTTAGAGATGACTCTGTTATTTCCAAAAGGTATATGCAAAATAAGCTCTCATTTTGAAATAATAGTTTACGATGTTTAGTCTTTAAAATTTAGTCTGTTTGTCTTTTTCTCCAGTGAGTTTATTTCATTGTGTTTGCTACTAAATCAGCAAGATGTAATTTGTCTTTGTATGCATTCATAATGTTTACTTACCAATATAGATGTACTGGCACAGTACACAAAGTGTCCTTGGATTTTTGAAAATGATCTTTCATGCAGTGTGTGACACGGCTCTAAGTGAATGAAAACATCCTGCAAAGTTTAAAATCTCAAATTGCACCATGTATAAAGTTATTGTCAACTCTGAATTATATATTCATACATATATATACATTATATATCCATTTTTGAGGCCAATATAAGTAAAGGTTGTCAGATTTAAAATCTTTCCATAATTACAATATGTAGGAACTTCTTGTATACATTTTTGTTTGTTTGTTTGTTTGTTTGCTTCATGTAAGCTTCATGTAAACTGTGAAATGTCGGGGATATGTCTGTCTGTACCTGATGCTGGAGTAAAATGTAAACATTAACCACAGACCTTATTTTCCCTATAATATGTAATTCTGTTTTTGCATCCAGGTTATCATTTGAGCCGTAAATGTCAAGTGATTAATCAATTTAGAGCCACAGGAAATGACATCATGACAGCAGCGATTGACTGATGACAAAAAAGTGCATGCACAGTCCGGATGTTCAGTAATGTGATGCTAAAGAGTGCAAGTCCATTTTATGCCTTCACAAAGAAAATAGCTATCAATAGAAAGAGAAGATGTTTTTTGGTCCAGATGATGCATTTATCAACTAGAAAAGCTAAGTGGGTCATCCTACGCAGGTGAACTTTGACCCCTTGTTCAGAACGCACTAGCGAATTCAGAAAATGCATAAACCACAGTCATTTCGGAAGAGAGATAATAACAGTCTGGGTCGATATAATGCAGTAATCATAGCTCTGAGGATTCAGAAATCTCACAGGAGAGAAGAGGTCGAGAAGAACTCTGAAACTGTGCTTTCAAATAAGCCAACATTAACAGCTCAGTAAAGCAAACAAAGGCAAGACAATCCGAAGAAAATAAAACCTGAAGTTGCCCAGTGAAGCCTGACGAGGGTGAAATCTAAGTCAGCACCTAGACATGAACCAAAAAGTGCGCTGTCAGGCCCGGCGTAATAAACAGCGCTTTCAAATCAGCCGTGTCAAAGAGCAGAGCGATGGAGTCACAGAACACACAGGAAAAGATCCCGGTGCTCAGACTTCTCCTTCATTTCCTTTTTAGTGTGGCGGCTCAGCCCTGGAGGAGTAATTACTTTAAGGAAGCTAATAAAGAATAGATTAGGCTGCAACTTTGAAGAACTCATTTCAAATGGTGCGTAAGAGAGAATAGGCAGTCTGAAGGCAATATGCGTATGCATTGGAGCCCGGGGAAACACACAAAGAGGGACATGGAAGAAGGAGGAGGAGAGGGAAAGAAGAATGTGGTGAATGGGTTATGATTTGGAAACACTGTAAAAGGTTAATTAGATTTGTTTAGTTTTTTTTTTCTGTTTTTTAATCCAGTTATTATTACGTTTGTTTGCACAAATGATCTTTTGATGCAGCTAAATCTCAATTAAATTGTTTTTAATTTATATCTTTTAATTTTTTTAATTTATATATTTTCATTGTCAGACAACATCATTAATATAGTGACTAAATCATGATATATTATGACTACATAAACAACATAATATTGGTTTCAAAGCAGCACTAAATAACTTTTGACACTCTTGCGGTTAATAAACAGATGTTTATGTCTATGGTGATTTACACAGCTATGTGTTACTGTGCTGTGGTGACGACCCAACCAGGCTGTAACGAAGCCTCAGATGGTTCTGGATCCATTTGCAAACTTTAATGAAGACACACAGAAGAACAAACCACAAAGGGGCGACAAAGCTAACAGTCCAAGGGCAAATCCAAGAGAGGTAGTAGTCCAGGCAATGGGTCGGGGCAGGCAGAGAGAATCGTAATCCAAAAGACAGTCCAAAAGTCAAAAAACAGAGAATCAAAACACAGGGAAAAACGCTCAGGATTGTTTGCGGGGCAAGACAAAACTTCGCAAAGAACAGGCGTCTTTCTCTCGCTTTTATACCTGCCAAAATGGCGCGAGTAGCGAGAGGAAGCGCCCAAGGTACGTGACTCGAAATGGGTCCGGGTGGAACTAATATTCGGGTGAAGGTTCCCGCTGCAGCCTTTCGGGGAGCGCCACAGAGGCACGGCTTGTGACAGGCTACAATAGTCTAAAAATAAGCACTTATTATGAGTGTACCGTAGTGATTCGGGATAAGACAAAAACGCAGTTTAATAGATGAAATCACATGTACTCTTTCACTATATACATTTTCCAAATTCTAACCCTAACCCTTACTTGTTTTATAATTTGTACGTAATTCAGCAATTGCAATTAAAATATTTTTGAAAAAAATTAATAATGCCGAAGATGTAACTACAATGCAAAAATTTACAAAACAGAAAAATCAGTTTGACAAATAGGCTTAAAAATTGCATTTTCAGATTGAGAAATATGTTTATTATAATATATATATATATATATATATATATAATTTTTCCAGATTTATAGCATTTTAGTGTTTTGTGGATGGAAAAAAATCACTGACGCACGAAAGCGAAAATACGTCAAACCAACAGACACGACACTCACATTGTAGATATTTTTAGAGGTATATTGCAGATTGGTAGGTATTTGGATTGCTAACTAGTGGTTAGGTGAACCAACTGGACTCTGACAAATATCTGCTCTTTTCTCAAGTATCTGTATTCACTTTTAGGGTTGAATGATGTTCAGAATGAAGATTAAGGTTTAAAATGAGCATTGGATGTTAGTTGTTGTTTGTACAGAATGTTTGAATGTGAAGAAAATTGTATACCTGAACCTCAAAAGGTTAAATGTAGTTCCTCAGACAACAGAAGCGTGTTCTTTGGGAAATTACGTTAAAAAGTCAAACTAAAAATGTCAAATATCTTTAAACGAGGCTTTCTAACGCAGCTGAGCATTAGATGCTGGTGTCTGTCTGAAAAAAAAAGCAGGGATTCTGGATTAATCTTTGAGCATTCTGCCTCACCCTCTGGCAAAAAGTAAATAAATCATGCGAAATTACAGCAGCAGCGCGCATTCGGAAGGAATTGAGTGGAATTGAGAGTGACGCCCTGGATTTTTAAAGCCCCTCACCATTTCCTCCGGGTACGGACGAGTCCCTAAAAGTCATACAAGCAGAATTCTCATTTTCCAAAATGTTTTTCTCTGGATCTGTCTCGCTTTGTGTTTGGTGCCACTCACTCAAATTGCTGCACTGCTGCTGCTTTGTTCATCGCATTCAAAGCTGCCAAAACTCTGTCAACAGAGTGCCAAATAAAACTATGAAACAATCCACAATAGCTGAAACGGATCAGCGGGCCACCCACACTGGCTTTGTGTTCATATTGCTTGAAGCTATTTTTACAACTAATGCATTTCTGGATATTTAGAGAGATAGACATTGACCAATGTTGACATGCATTTCGATTAAGGTCCATTTTGAGTATCGCAGATGAGGGTACTAAGGGATGTTATATTACTGTAAATAAATATAGATAGATAGATTGGTGTCAGTATTCAAGTTGCTTTCAGATTAATGTTTGATTTAACATCTGATGTTTTTGTGCATGTCAACACAGTCATTGATTGTTTATTGATAGTCTGTACCTTGTTTTCCAGCTCTATTCAGTGAGGTTTTCTTCAGTCAGTTGAGTTTGACATTGATTTTGTACTTCTGTGTTGACAACTATGTATAGATGAATGTCACTATCTTGGCCTTTACCTTCTTGGCAAGACAGTCAGGTTTTGGGCAGAAATATTGAAGTAGCTGACACCTGGTGAAATTCATTATGCTATAGATCTTAACAGCAGCCTCCGGACTGCTAACAGCAAAACAGGCCAACGGCATCAACAATCCACCCCCATATATTAAAGCACAAAATTAAGTAAGACTTACCACCATCATCCAAGAGTGCTGATGGTTCAGTGTTACCTTTCATAGCAATTTTTTATTATTTGAATGTTCATAATATTTAAAAAATAAATTTATAATATTTTTTAAATAAAATATCTGTGTGTGTGTGTGTATATATATATATATAGTGGAGCAATTCCAACTTTGCAAGGACAGTCTGGTGCTTCCGACTCACAACTTTTTGTTATGTAAGTTATGTTTTCTTATTAAAAGAACCTGGTACATACTATTTGAATGTGAGTTTTGAGCAGTGAAGTGTAGTTCTTGTTGTTTGTCATTTCCCGATCACAACGCACTGGATAGCTGGCCAATCAGAGCACACCTTGCTTCTTTAGCAAAATGAGCTTTGTGCAAATGAACCCGTTTAAGAAGGCAGGGCTTAGAAAAGAAACAATAATGCAGATTATGTTATCCACAAAATAATGTTCTTAGCAACATCATATGACCCCTTTAACAAACCACGACAGATAATATGGTGATTATTTGATGTGTGGATAATTAGTCATGTTAGTGTGGAGTTGTAGAGACACAGAGGAGGCATGGACACAGAGAACAGAGTTTGAGCTGTGAGCAGAGGTGTGTATGTGTGTGTGACATGGACATAGATGGATGGGAGAAGGGAGGATGAAATTATAAGGGTAAATGTCACACCTGCCTATCACGTCACCGCTGCTCTGTGTGACACGCCGGGTGGGCAGTGTGGCATTTACACACACACACACACACAAGCTCTTACACACGGATTACACGCCAGCTTTATATAAGATCACCTGGGAGTTATAATGACGTGTTATTGTCATGAACGAGTTTAATTATCCTGCTAGTATAAGAGAAGGGCAAAATGTGGCAGTCAGATGAAGGTGAACTGTAAAATGATTATGAACTGCTTTGTACTTTAAAGGTGTGCTTTAAAAAAAAAAAAATATATATATATATATATATGTACTGCATTTTATATATATTTTTTTTACTACTAGTGTACCTCTAAGACTTGAAATGTTATAATTCACACTGTTTATCAGGGTGGTCAGCAGTCTTAAAATCATATAATCATTAATAGTTATATAATAATTTGTTATTGAGCTCATTTAGGAGTTTTGAAGTCAATGCTATTGATACCATGTTTTGTTGAACATGTTATTTTTACCCCAAAAGAAGAAGTAAAGAAGAAAATATATTTTGTACACAAGAAAATATGCCAGTACAGTAATTTGATTTCTTTGTCCCAGTGTTACATTATTTTGTTATGACATTTAATGCTATTTGAAAGCCCATTTTCAGGTAGGAATGTTATATTATGTTTGTCAGTGTGAAATCATGGGTGAATCTCTTAATTATGTTTATGATAATTAGACACAGTACTCTAAGGGGTTTTTGCAAATCTTATTTTTGAAAAAAAATAATGAATAAGTAAAAACAGATGTATCTAGATACTTTAGAAATTATAATTATGTCTAGAAATAATGCTATGTGTGTGTATATATATATATATATATATATATATATATATTAGTGGTGGGCCGTTATCGGCGTTAATGCAAGACTCTTATCGCGCGATAAAAAAATTATCACTGTTAATCTATTCACAAATTTGTGTTGGAGTCTATACTACAAGATATGGTGACTTTCACCTTTAGCGCGGATGTATAGCCGAGTTGCACTGTAGCCTTATTCTGACTAGTTTTCTAAACTACTGTACCTGTGAGCTTCGACTCTTATCACCTGTCGTCCGTGATCTTCATGTACCATTTGGAATGCATTGGTATTAAATGCACAAAATCGGCGGAAATACAAAACTGATGAACAGTTAGTTATGTTTTCAGAGCAAAGCAAAACATCTGATATATCAAAAGAGATCCGTGCATTAGTCTGAATGCAGCCTGTTAAAGCGGCCACTGTATATAATCTCATCAGTAGATTATGCAGTAAAATGCATGTTTGAACTGCTTCAACTGAAAATATCTTGCTCTGACGTATCATTAATATCTATTATATTAGGGTTAGTCCTGGTTTAAGCTAAGCCATGTTTGTGAAACTGGGCCATTGTGCTGATAATAATAATAATATTATTGCATTGAATTGTGAAACCAAGAATCACACCCCTACATTTAAGATAGCAGTACTGACACACAGATATCTCAAATATAATACGTAGCACACAAATTCGGAATGCCTTTGGCAGAACTCAAATGAGCCATTTTAATCTAGATTAATTTCAAAATTAAAAAATAAAAAAAAAAATTATAAAAAAAATAATTTATACCCACCCCTAATATATATATATATGTGTGTGTGTAAAAAAAATACTAATAAAATAATATATATATATTGAGAAAGTAAAAATGCTTTTGAAATGAGTTTCCTATAGGGGGTAGGTTAGGTGTAGGGTTGGTGTAGGGCAATAGAAAATACAGTTTGCACAGTATAAAAACCATTACCGCTTATGGAAGGTCCCTACAAGGATGACCAGACTCTTTCTCTCTGTGTGTGTGTGTGTGTGTGTGTGTGTGTGAATATTTTGTATGTCTGTGTAATCTTACCTCAGAATGCAATCTTTGCTGCTATTGTTGCAGTGAGATGTGTTTGGACTGATTTAAAGCATCATTTTAAATGCATTCTTTTCTCTGCTAACTGACAGGAATTTCAGAGCAGAGTCATTGTGCACAAACCCATTTCAACAGTGGCTTCCCGTTTCATGTTTTATTAGTCTATTCATTCCTTGGACAACCATTTACATTTGTCTGACTCCATATATTTGTCACTCTTTTTCTGTATGCATACCCTTTTTTTTATTTTTTTTTACCCAGTTCAACAGTCATCATTAACCCAATTTAGTTAAATTAATTACTCAATATTCCAAAATACCAATATGAATGAACTGACAGTATTAAATAAGAACAAAACTTGAATTGAATTGAATGGGATAATGACACTCTTTTCTTCTGTAGAGTTGCTTTATGGCTCAATCAAATTTGTTTCATAATGGATATTCTGCAACATCCACAGTCATTGAACTGAACTGAATCAACATTGTAATGACTCTACCATCTTCTCTAGAGCTGCTTATTGCTGAATTGAGCTTATTTTATAATTTTAAAACAACAAAACTGATTCAGAACTGAATTGAGGTGACAAATAACGCTATTGTTTTCTGTAGAGCTTTATAGTGAAACTGAGTTCCTAATGAACTTTCCAGCATTCAGACAGTTATTGAATTAAATTAAATCAACATTGATCTAAATTGAGCTAAATAATCGCACTGATGTCTTTTCACAGCTGCTTTACAGTTGATATTTAATTAGTTCCATAACTGAAGAACTTTGCAACATTAATATTGATGTTATTTTTTTGTTTATTACTGTGAAGCTGCTTTGCAGCAATTAGTCTGTATGGTATAATATAATAAAAAATTGTAAGTTGATTAATTTGCTAGTCATTTTGCTCTGGCTGTTTGCATTACATTGTATTTCTATTTTGAGATATGATATGAGACTCATATTTACAGTTTTAGCCACAATTCATGATTTTCTGATTTTTCACCAGAACAAAAGACCATAAAATGTTTCTTCTGTATTATCGGAAGAGATGTCAGTTTCAGTGTTCAAGATATTTACCAAAGCTCAAAATCTCATCATTTTCCATTAAAGTCTGAATTATATATGCAATGCACACCAACTGTTCTGTTGTCTCTTTTTGTTTCTCAAAAGAAACATCTGAGGCAAACTTGCTACTTCAATTAATCATAACGGAGAGGTTGATAAAGTCTCTTCGGCTATGACAGAGCAACCTTTACACAATAAAAATTTCCTCTCGGGTAAATGCAAGCTGCTGGTATTGTAAATGTATGAGTGTTAGCCTTGTTAATACCTAAAAGTCTATTATAGCTTTATGAATGCAAAATGAATTGCTTTAATTTCGTGCGCTGAGGGTGATAATTTTTGCGAGTCTTTCTTCTGACTCGTTGAACTACTGACAATAGCACAAGTAACTGCTTTATCTTATTAACTAAATTGTTTACATAATGCATTATACCGCTCATGCTGGAGCTTTCAGTTTGAAAATGATTGTGTGTCATCAAGGCATAAAGTCAATAATCCTCTTCTCATCCGATTTCTCAACTTTTCTTGCAAATAGTCTCAATCTTGTGTTCAGGAGGACGTGATGAGTAGCAAACACTGCTGCTGCATGCTCAATACACTTTCTCTGCCATGAAAAGATTAGTTAATTTCGCTTCTTAGAAAACAAATATAGCACATTTATCATGCAAGAATGCTGATGTGCTTTCAAAGGCGTATTGCTTTCATTAATGAGCTCCAGTGACTACGGTTCATGCCTTTCCCTAGTGTGTTTCCTCCTGCGTTGGGCTGCCAATTTGAAGACGAGGACAGCCTAAACACCAGCGGATATGGCTGTAAATATTAAAGGTCTTTTAAGAAGAACAAGGCTGAAGAGTATATTTGCAAAAACAAATAACGTCTAAGGTTACGAAGGTAACTCACCACGCTGCGGTATCAGCCCCGTCCACTGCGAAAACCAAACTGTCGGCTATGCTCCTCCGCGCTGCGGTTGGAATCGGTTTGGAGGTGCCGTGTGCGCCTTTAGCCGACCTTTCGCAGCTGGATGATTGGTGTCTGGGCAGCGATGCCGCTCCGCCGCGCTCTCTCCCAGTGCCATTCTTCCCGGAGGTGTACAAGGAGCTTACCAGATCATGGCGAGCCCCTTACTCATCACGCCTGCACCCAGGCTCTCCACCCCTCGCTACTCTCGATGGCGGTGTGACCAGGGGGTATGCGGTCCACTTGTGCCTTCGCGCAGCTTCTGCCTGTTGTGACCAGCCGGGCTGACGGGCGATGCTTACTATGCCACCGGGCAGGCCACCACCGCCGTGCACGCATTCTCAACGCTCCAAGTCTACCAGGCTAAAGTGTTGCAACCCCTCCACGAGAGTGGGCCGGACCAGGGGGCAATGCAGGAACTCTGCGCTGCGACTGACCTCGCTCTTCGGACGATGAAGGTCGTAGCGCGTGCCTTTGGTCAGGTGATGTCAACCACGGTGGTCCAGAAGCGACATCAGTGGCTGAATCTGACGTAGGTACCATACTCAGGAGCAGGCCTAGGAGATGTCTCACATCCTGCCTCGGCCGGCCAGCCTGTCCCAGGGTTGGGCCATCTTACTCAAATGTTTTTGTCTCCTCAGATGCAGACCCAGGGCACTATGTCACCAGCACAGGATCCAGGGAAGCAGGTAAGCGCTGCTCAATGCAGCCTGACTCACAGTCCCTGCCCCTCTACAGGCTGCCCCACTGCTGGCACGGCGGTCAACGTTCCCTTGATACCTCTAGCTCCCCAGCCCCTCGTGGTAGTTGATACAGACGGTACGCCTCGGCTATACAATTCAGTTCGCCAGGCACCCGCACCTCGGCAATCGCTACACTCAACCGTTCAAACAACAATGCTGTCACGCGGAGGTTGCAGTCCTACTGGCGAAGAACGCAATCGAGCCTGTCCCTCCAGCCGAGTTGAGGTCAGGGTTTTACAGCCCTTACTTCATCATGATTCTGCAAAAAGGGTCAAGCACAGTACAATACCCTTTGACCTGTCCCTCTCAGAAGATGTCTCTCCTCGCTGAAGAACCTGAGTCCTCCCTGCCCCAGACCTAGAGCGGAGTGCCTCCGGTTGTGCTAACTTTGGGTCTCCTTTGCCCAGTAGGTGTGGCAACAAATCTCAATATTTCACAGTCAGCCAGAAGGCTGTGTTTCCCTTCAATTATATTCATAATCTTATTGACATGTTGAGAACTGTGTAAGTCATGTGCTCCGCCCTGAACCGCTGCTTTAGCACCACTGAAAGCAACTCTGTGAGCCCTCTCCTTGGGCCACAGAGGTTTGGGAAGGTTATGTGCAGATTCCTCTGCTGACGAACTTGACTCTGAGCCACGACTCTGAGGTCACGCTGACTCCGGCTCGGCTCTTCAGCGAAAACCTGCATGTGCATTCTGCTCGTGCCCTCTTATACTCATGCAGTGATGTATTCATTGGCCTTTTGTACAAAGCTCAAAGGCAATTGGTCTCTCTGGCAAGTTCCCATATGTAACGTCTCCGTTCCTTCGTTCAGGGAATGTGGGTTATGTTTGCAACCTAGAAGGTTTTTTTTTTTTAAATACATTTTTTTTTTTTTTTTTTTTTTTTTATAGTTATCATATATCATGTATTTTTGTCAGTTTTTTAAAGATATTTTAACCCAGTCAACAAAACCTAACTACAGTTTGATTGAGATTTAATAACATTTTTTCAATGTTCTTACAATGCAAGGTGATAAAAAAGAAATCATATATATATATATATATATATATGTGTGTTTGTGTGTGTGTGAGATTTTTTCATATGTATATTTATATTTTTTATATGGGTAGTTCACAAATATTGTTTTGGTGTGCTATGGTGTGACGTAATAAAATATGTAAATAAAAATATAAAATAAAAAAAATAAATAACTTAACACAACAAACGTGGTAAATGTATTTGTAAAAAATAATAATTAAAATATTGTAATTAATTTAATTTTTTCATTAAATTATTTTTTTATTATTATTTTTGTTTTTACATTTTTATTATTACTTTTTTTTCGTAATTTTTTTTAATTTAGTCGCTAATTTAATGCAAATTCATACTTTCGTTAATTCTCTGCATGTGCACAGTGTCATTGTGCCAGATGACAAGAGATTTTCACAACTCTGTGACATTGAAAGGTCTACTTCAAGTCAGTTTCTCAATTGCACAGCTCCTCCAAGAAGAGCCATCTGCAAACACAATTAAAACTGTTTAATTATCTACCTTGGGTAGCTCGATTGAATTTGCATGAGCTGAATTGAAAAACGGGAGGATGTTTTCATATGGGGTCTCTTGCACAGATGACCACAGGTTAGGGAAACTAAAAAAGGAACAAAAGTGAACTTGAGTTCATTCATATAGAGCAATTTTGAACTGAATTATGCAATACTAAAACATCTGCTACATAATTACCTTTTTCTCAGAGAAGGCTGAATAAAAGTGCTAAAAAAATTCATGCTGCATGCTGGGAGACATTACATATTGATGCATTAAAAAGTAGCCTGTTGTGTAGTTCTTCAAGCTTTGTCCCATATGAGCTGAAAATTGCATTTGAACAGCATGATTTTCAGTGAAATGTGCTAATAAAGTGGTAAAAATGTATTTTATATTAACTGGGCAAGAGTGAATTGAAACATTTCAGAGCATTATTATCTGATGTCCTTTTAAATAAAATGTTCAGTTACTTTAAATTGTTACATTAATAATGAAATTGGAAAAGACATGTGACTTGGCAACAATATTTGCGACCAAATGTTCACATAATACATTTGCTTTAAAACTACCAAAAATTGTCAAATGCTTCCTAAGTTATTCCAGTATGTAACTAGAAGCAAGCACAGTACTTTTTCACTTGTGTTCCAGGCAATAGAAGATGAGTCCCTATCTGGACTTGTGTGTGTGTGATCGACTGTCATAATGTCATGTAAATATGCGCTCGTTCGATCCTATTTGTGCTCGAAGGAGAAACCGAACGATTAAGTCCATGAAGTCGCCCAGAGTCAGATTTACATGTTGATCTGCCAATCAGGCAGCTCCGGTGACGGATGCAGTGATGCTGCTTCCAGTGGAGTCCAATTACGCCAAACATCCTCCAGCACTGCCCCCAGTGAGGCCAGTTTGAGTCTGATAACACAGTTGGCCTCCTTGATTGAGCATTTGGAGTCACTCGGCCCGGTTCTGCCCCCTCAGCACATTGCAGTTTAGAAAAGTAGAAAAACCGCCTGCGTTTGCTCTAGCAGCTGCACTTGCTGAAAGACCTGAGTCTGTTCTCTAAGTACATCCTGATCTGGCCTTTCTGGACAGCGCAGCTGCTTCGTCTCTCCTGGTCAGGTCAGCCGTGTCCAGGTGCTCACGCTGCTTGTTCTCACCAAAAATGATGCGTCTCAGAGGTTTCCTGCTGACCCAGATATCACCGGCTCATTTTGTCTCACAGATTTTTAGATGTTCTACAGTCCACAGGTCCATGTATTTCTAGTCCATGTCCACGGGAGCATAACTATATTCACAAAATAGCACTTCTTCCCATGGTTTGATTAAATTAAGAAAAACCATCCAAAGCCACTAAAATATATATATATATATATATATATATATATATATATATATATTTTTTAGTGTTTTTT
>JAUMHI010000063.1:19730826-19747953 GCA_032359435.1 Enteromius unitaeniatus
ATATATATATATATATATATACACACACACACACACACACACACACACATAATGACCTAATGCCGTAGTAATTTACCTCATGCCGTTTACAGATTTTCGAGAATTAAATTTTGAGAATATTGAATTTTACATTTTCAACTGTTGACTTAATTTTTGCGTGCACACAAACAGACAAAAAAGTTATGTCTTGGTATGTTTTGCCACAGAATCAAAATGTATAATTATATATTTGCCGTGGCATTATTTTGAAAGCAATATTTTATATTTATTTGTCTTTATTATTATTATCATTATTATTATTGTTGTAGATGTATTTTATTTTTTTATTTATTTCTTTTGGGGTGCCCTGGAGCTGTTCTTGACTGGTTTTGTAAGTTTTATCCCTTTAAGAGATGTTGATAACAGCAAGATGACATTGCAGGTTTGTAGATGGCATGTGTCTTATCTACCATTAACACATAGCAGTTGTTTCTTGCTTTGAGGATCCATGTTTTGCTACGTGTGTCACATTTCTCTCCCTCGCTCTTTTTCTACCTCTTTATCTGAGTCAGTGGAGAGAATCTGCCATCTAGCCTGAAACACAAATCCTTCTTGTCTGTACATAAATCTGGAGTGTGTGTCTGTGCGCACTTACATCCTCACATACCTTGTCATATAGGGGACGCAGGCCTCGTTTCATGTGGAACGGTGCTTTCTTTGTTGTGACAGGACCCTTTCTCAGTCTGGTGCTTCTGTTTTGTATCACACACTTTATCCAGACCCACAAGGCTATGCGCAAATCAATAGTGGAGTCCCACCGGTGCTGACCAGCCACCCAGAAAAAAAAGCACATTCATACAGTGAGAATCACAGATAGCCCGTGGAACAGCAGTCAAAGTTGAGCAACCTCCTGCCTTCGTTTCACAAACACACAATCATACATACAGAGACACTTCAGTATACAGACACAAAAACACTTCTGGGTCACACAACCTGGATAAAAACATAAAATCACTCAGACAACAGCCACACACAGACAATTTAGACAAATAATAAAAGTATTGTGTGTTTGTCTGTGTTGTCAAACAGTTCATCCAAAATAAACATTTTTGTGTACATAATATATAATTGTGTATGTATAAATACAAACATATGCATGTATATTTTAGAAAAAAAATTATATTAAATATACAAATGTTAAAATATCACTTATGAATATATGAATATAAATATATGAATATAAAAACATAAATTTTAAAAACATACTGTATGTGTGTGTATTTATTTATTTATTTATTTATTTAATTTATTTAAATGCATATTAAATATAGAGTTATACAGTTTTTTTGCGTAATCAAAAACTTTTATTTTGCATGCAAATAAATTGTAATTATACTAAAATTCTTTATGACAAAAACATATAGCATTCAGTCACAATCAGACCCTTTTAAAAATCCTTCAGTTTCAGTTCTCACCTATGTCTCACTTATGTTCTAATCAGTAATACATTTATTTATTCTGCATTCCATTGTAATGCTTTAAGTTTCATTCATCAGACATCAGCTGGAACCTTGTTTGCAACTTTAAATAGCTTATGGTAAGACTTTTTCGTAAAATTATCCTGCCATTGCACCAGCAGCTCAACAAAACACATAAGACAGTCTGAGCGTTTACTCCCATGACATTTTTTTTTCTCTCTCAACTTCCTAAGAGTTACTCCAAATCAGAAAATGATGTTGTTTAAACTCGCTTCACTTGTTTAGCTGTGTGATACATTTCATGGGCACTCACAGACTGTGAAAATGAATGTTATCCATGGAAAATGAGTTACACAGTTGTTATTCCACATAGCTGTGAGTAGCTGACAGTATTTAGTGTGGCTTGTTGCGTCGTTGATTGATTTCTTTAACCTTTTCAGAGGCTCGTTACAAGCGGCGTCTAATCGTATTCACCCTCGTAGACTTCGCTCACGATCGCAGTTCTACATTCTAATCACATCTGCAGGCCATTGTTGATGACTCTCTTCAATCTGAGAATTACCCCAAAGCATCATTCATCATCATATTGTACAGTAGTTATGCTTATAGCACATCAATGCATGCTAGTTAGTAGTATTCTGAGGCCATGATTATTATTATTATTTTTTTTATATGATTGAGAACAAAGAGAACGTTATGAAGGAAATATTAGTGTCTCATTTTTATTTATATATTGTCATTAGCTCTGCCCCCCACCCCCTCCCATTTTATTTATTTATTTTTTTTTTATTTTGGTTATTTTTCCAGGTACTGAATGCTGAAAAACATGTACGCCACTCTAGGTTTCCTAGATTATGATTACCTGCTAAAAGAGTCTTAAATTCTCATCCTTCTCCTCTGTCCTCCATCTGTTCATCTTGTCGCAGCTCTTTGGGCTTATTGCTAGGTTACTGTAATTACCTCCCATCTTCCCCCCTGATGGGTAACTTAAAACCTGCTGATGTTTGATGGAAGACTAATGGCAGGAAAGAGAAATGGAGGGAAGACAGATGAAAGTAGGAGAGATTAGTATTTATGAATTTAGCTACAGATGAAATTAGAAACACTTAGACCAGAACCAGACCAAAATGAGCTGCGAAGAGTCAGTCCTGTTACGCAATACGTCTCATTAATACTAAAATAAGTTGAATTAATTAATTTAAATATACTGGGTGTTACGGTTCCTGGTGAAGGAAGTGCAAGAAGACTAGGAAATCCACACAAATAGTCTTTAATTATAGTCCACTAGGAAAAGGGACAGGAAAAACTCTGATGAAATTGGTAATAACTGGCAAATAAAAGGGGAGAACTCAGGATTTTTAAACACAAGGACATATTGGATGATTATTAACACAACAGGTGGAAATAATGCACAGGGAAAAACAAGGTCACTGAAACTCAGAAACATACAGACATGTTCCACTGGGGTTGTAATTTAGGGACGTATTTTAATGAGAATGGTATGTAAATATGTTTTGATCAAGCTCAGGCACTTAAAATTGATTTATTAAGATGCATTTATATACTCTTGTAAATGAGGAGTAATGCTAATTTATTTTTAATTTAATTAAATTTAATTTTTCACATTTTAAATGCATTTATTTATATTTTATAATATATAAAGTTTCTTTTCTGTTTATTCTTGTGTTCATGTATTCATTCACTCTTATATTTTCTAGTCATTTTTAAACTTGTCTTATCTTTTGAAATGTTAATATTCATAATTTGATTAACCACGATGGAATTAGACAAAGCCATTAACTATGTATAAATATAAAAATCAAATCATCAAGTTAATTAATTACAAAATTATTTAAAGTTTTACACCTATTTTTTTGATAATTTCTACTTTTAGAATTTCATTTTTAATGCGTTGCTTAACAATTGTTTGTAATTTGTAAAACTTACTAGCGATTACTATGTAAAATGACACAGAACATAATTTTTTTTAAACATACATTTTTTGTGTATTTGTGACATTCTGCTATAAAAAAAGGTAAAACTAAAATAATTCCCATGAAGAAACATGAATTGAATATTTTGTCCAATATATTAAAACACAGACTGCATAGTAGGAAATTATCTTATACTGTTTTTATTTATTTATTTGTAACTTTTGCGTATGGTCATTGCTCATGGTGCTGTAAGGAGCTGCTGGATGTTTATCAGCCTCTTATCACCTCTCGAAAAAAAAAAAAAAATGTCTGGCTGTGGTTCCCAGAAACTGGAGCTTTGTAGCGTGTTCAATTTTACAACAAGTGTCCAAGCAATCCTCCCGAGTATCATGCACGCTCTGATAAAACGCTGGCCGATCGGTGTCTGGGTTCTCTCCGTGCTGCAGGAACAGGACTGATAGGAGCTCTCTCACTCTGATAATTAGCGCTCAGCTCGTCCTCTCTACCACATTAGAGACGTGCCCCTGAGAGCAGCTAGTCCTTGTCACTCTCTCAGGGCTTAGTGATGATAATTATCACTTGTCCCAGGCAGGGCAGCTCTTGTTAATGTAGCTGTGGTCTTCACTGGTGCAGTGCTAACTAGGCCTGGTCTGCTCAGCCACCCAGCAAAATATAATTAGGCAGAATTCTCCTCCGAGTCGGAGACTTCCTGGTCTGTTGGCATGCGTTTGGCTCATTTTATCCCCATCTTCCCTCTTCCTTCGCAGCTTATCAGTCCATCCGTTGCTCTTTATCAGGCGGCAAGATTTTCTAAGATAATTAAAAGTTAGATGAAAATCCTGTGTGAAATATAAAATGATCCGATTTACTTTTATTATTGCATGTTCCTGATCTAATTATGAATGCTTTATTGTTGCATGTTATTCTGTTGGGTCTCTTCCATTGTTTTGGCTCAGCTGACACCACTATTAAATAATGCTAACCAGCAGCCAAATATCCACTGAGGCATATTTTAGAGAAATATATTCTGTTTGACTTAATTATATATGACATCCTCTTCTATGTCCTCATCATTTCCCATGGCCTGTGAATTTGGTCACTGATTGGACGTTTAACATGTTAATGCAATACATTATTCAGATTGACTTTAATAATTATATACAGAGCAATATTTGTTGAAAATCATGATAATCTTTACAAATGATGCAGCTTTTATGGATTTTAACTTTTGAAAAAATATCTCTCTGAGTTTGACACTTTAGTCTTACAGATAATTTTGTTATCTATGCACGTGTAAAGCTTGTAACACCCCAAAGAGAAAGGAAAACATGAAATCGCGTTTGATTATGCAGACTCTCGTTGTTTTTGATACTCTTGCAAGGCATTCAATCAATAGCTAAGACGGTGAAGTTCTCAAGAAACGACTGCTACATCTTTGTTGATCTCCATTTATAAGCACATCCTCGTCAGTCCTGAGGCAACAGACTCAATGTGATGTTTGTCTGGTCGAGACGTTTTCTCCTCCATGTTGGCAGTGGGACCCCCGCAGTAAAGTCTATTGCTGTAGGCTGTTTGCGTTGCTTTACGCAAGACTGGGTAATGCTGCATTGTCATTATGCTCAGTGCTTCCCAGCACGCACAAACACACCACATGTGCATCATCGTACGTGTCCTGTTCACGATCGCCAAGCGTTGTTTTATAACTCTCGACCCTGCAGAGAGGTCTCAATCGCCTCCGCATGCACCCTGGCTCTTTCAGAACAGCTGGAGAGAGGTAAATTAGTACCGTGAGCTGTTTGATTTGGCATTCAAGAGATTAGGCTTGGAGGACACGCGGATCTTCTCCACTGGGGTGTGATTCACTGTGGCAGGTATTTGCATGGCGATGATGCTCATCATTCATCCCTGTTGGGTGATGGGTAATGCATCTCGCTGGCATCCCGTTGGCAATATCCAGCTCCTACTGCAGTCATCTATTTGGCCTCTACTCAAACGGTTACGTGTGTGTGGTGTTTCGGGGTGGCCTCACCAGGCATGTTTATCACCTTGAGGAGAGCAGATGCGTTTCTGCCCAGCGTTAGGTGCCAGTTGTTCACTGGGGTATTTCCAAGAACCTGCTGCCAGGCTAATTCTGCTCGAGTGTCTCTCCAAGTCCTGGATGCACACCGAGCTGGACCGTCATAGAATCACAGAGACACAAAATCAATGAAACCAGGTCCTCATGCATGCAGCTCCAGCCTGGATAAGATTCACAAACACAATAAGAGCATTGGGTTGAGGTCAAGAAGCTTGGTTTAATTACATGATCTTAGACGTATCGTGGTGCACTTGTGTCAGCATTGATGTTTACCTGTAATGACTCTATTTTTATTCATGGTTGTATTCCTCCAACACACTTCTGGCCTTCTCGTTTGTGAAATGACTATGGTATGAGCTGCTCGTAATTTAGGGGAGACAAGCAGCAATGAGAAATGCATCTTTACATAATAGGCTTTTTACTTTTTTTTTTTTTTCTCTCCATGATCCAAGGTTTTTATTGCTTTTCATGCACAACGTGCTTCAGAACTGTAAAACATCTTCCCTTAGGATGAACCACAGATTAAGGAGCATCAGAAACATAAATTACTGAGTAACATGCAACATTTAATTAAGTGCATTAATGTGAAATGTACTATGATTTTTATTTATCATAGAAAGAAAGAAAAAAAAAACCGAAGTAACATGGTTTCCATAAAGAACCAGTTTTCCACCAAAACTGTTTTCAAACCATATTAAAATGATTTTTGAGGGATCAGCACTGTTGACTGGTAGCAATTATGCTAAACGGCTAAGCTTTGAATTAAAGGAAGAAATTACATATCACATTATAAAACTGTTAAATAAATAAATATAGCTTCGGTAAGCAGAAGAAATTGATTTTATTTTAAATTTAAGATGTACTATTCTAAGAATGAGTTACTCAGAATTGCCTTCAAATGAATATCAGTAACATACAGCAGGCCTTGATTAGTACTAAAATAGTCCAATAATACGGCATCAGTAGTTGTTCACTTCTGCAAGGTAATCTGAATTGCTTACACAGTTTGCAAACCACATGATTCCTATTACGGATGTCAGAAAATTACCTTTTGAACCAACCGAAAGAATCAAACTCTGATTACAAACGAACCACAAAGCTCTAGTCTAAAGCCCTGAGGGAGGTTGAAATGTCCATGTAATTTGGTCAGAGGATGTTCATTGTCTCTATTAACTTTCCTTTTCTTAATCAAGTGACCATTCAGTTTAATCTTACACAAGCCAGGTCAAAATGTCCTGTTGCTTTTAATTTTTTAGCCCCTTTAGATTTTTTAAGCTTTTACCTAGAACTTTGGCAGACAATCAATACCTCCATGGGAACCAAAGCAGCCCTTAAAATCAAACAGTTGATTGAATTTCACTGCAATGTACTCTCTACCCATGAATTAATTGACACAGTCGACTTCTAAGCAAAGACGTAATTTAGCTCAAACAATGCCTAATATGCTTCTGTAGCTCAACTGATGAACAGGTAACAAGTCGCAGTTAGTAGGTTTGGATCTGTTCAATGCATGGCACTAAAGGCTGGCATAATGATGATGAAAATTCAGTTTTAAAGCACAGCAATAAATTGTATTTTAAAATATATTTAGAAAATTAATGTATTAATTAATTAATAATATTTTATAATATTGCATTTATGTCTGTATTTTTCGATCAATAACACAGCCTTGGTGAGCATAAGAGATGCCTTTCCAGAAAAAAAAGGTGAATTTTGTGCATTTATTGTGTACTATTTTAAGAAAGCTACATGTATATAATATTATTACATGAATATATTTTGTGCAGACTGTTATCTAAATCAATGTAAAGATGACATCAGTAGCTTTGGATCTGTTCAATGCTTCCTTTTAAAAATAATGCATTTGGGCTAGACACTGGACATTGTGAACCTATTCGCCTGTGCTAAAAGTGAAACATGTGATATAAAAGCTAATGCCATCATGTATTCTTTGAAAAAGTTCTCAGATTCGAGATGTGTCTGTGATTCTATTTCTGAATTTGTGACAGCAGCCCCTTAACCTGCCTCCCCTCTGAGATGCTGGCCATTAATGTGTAATGTGTGTGAGTTATGTTTGAAGCATGTCACTATAGCCATCAAAGTGATATATTCTGCTACTCATTAGTCAGTCCAAGCTAACACAGTATCAGTACTTGTCCTAAAGTCTGTCCGGTGCTGCGAGTGTGTGGATGTAGTGGAAAAGTTTGCAGCTTTATTTTATAGAGCATAAAAAAACTCATGCTATTTCATTGATAAACTAAAATAATTTTGAAACAATGAATTTTTAATCTATTGTAAATATTAAAATATTATTAATGTCTTCATTATTTTTCTTCTGATTATATATGATCATATATCAAACTTTATTATAAACCAGTCTTGGCTATGAATCAATCATGATATTTCTTGTTTTAAATAAGATTCAGAAATATTTTATTATTGCAGCGTGAGGCATAATTTCTCCTGTTTTTTGTGGAAGTTTTGGGACTATTGTGTATCGTGTGCAAGCAGGCGTTGAGCTTCAGGCCAACCGGGGCTCGAAAACAGTGTGAAATTAGGCATGACCGAACTAGTTATTTCCTTCATTTCTTTTAGTACTGTATCCGCCAAAGCCTTGATGGACAGCTCACACTCATAAACCAATAATGTCTGCTGGGTATCAGCTTTTGAGACATGTGATTCAGCAAAAGTAAGCAGAGGAAGCTCTGCAGTTGTGTAGTTTTTTCATTAACTTTGATATGTATCTGTCTATCACACACACACACTCTCTCTCTCTCCTTCTTCCCAGGTCTCTTGTTCACCCTCACTAGACACAAACACACACTGTTTTGAGAGTTTTATTGTTTATGTTTGCCCATAACCTGGGGGAAACCGAAAGAGTAGTTTCCTGCCACTCAAAAAAATAAGCAACTTAAAAAAAAAAAAAAAGGAAAGGATGCTTCAGTCTGCTGGCGAGTCCACTCTCCATGGGATGAATGACCTTCTGTCCCTGTACATCACCTAGGTCATCACTCACAACCAAACAGCTCTCTGCCATTGGCTGAGCTACAAACTTGTATAGGTGTCGGGGAATGAAGACAAAGTGCTCTTAACGAAAGTGTGCAGGAATGTTTTTTTCCCTCGACTATCCAGGACTTTTTGGATAGTCAAAAGCTACTCACAAACTCTTGAAAATCAGCACACATATTGGAATCTGCGGTCATCGGGACGCCGCAGAGATTGTGACCTGTGCATGGCGCAGGGGCTCTGTGGTGCCCCCTGGAACATTTTCAGAAATAGCTCACACATACTTTCATGAAACTCAATTTCTGTGTTTTACCAAAACACCCTTTACAAAATTATACCATTTCAAGAAGAAACAAGTAATTTACACCAAACTTACTAAAATGAAATTGAACTGAAATAAAAGCTGAAATAAAACCTGCTCTAAATATAACAAACATATTGTAATTGTAATTGGTTTACCTACAAAAAAATAAGTTGGAGCAATTTCAACTCTTGATGATACTGCACTTAAAAATCACAAATTTAAGGCAGCAAATGAATTTAGGTTTTTAAATTGAAATAAAATGTTTTGGTCTTTTCCATGCAGAAAAAATACTGTATAGCTTTTTAATCCTTGGAATATGGTCATGTTTTTTTTTGTTTGTTTTTTTTAACCATCTACATTATGAAAATTAACACTATACAGTATATTCTCTGTCTTCGAATGAGGAAAATCGCAAAATTGTTTGAATGACAAGATGCCATGCACTCAATTTGTGCATCATTAAAGCTGCGCAATGAAGTTCATTAGCTGCTATCAGGTGACAAATAAAGACTCTATTGTAATTAACAAAGGAGTTTATTAGAAAACAATCCAGTTTGTTGAAACCCTTGGGTCAGAGGTCGTTGTAGGGATTCTTTCTGATTATGTTATTGTAAAAGTAGCAGGTCAAAGTCCAGGTAGAGGTCATTGTGAAGACTTTTATTGCAGCTGAGCTCTGAAAGCCTTTTTCAATGACTACTACTTTACCTTTATATCGCAGCCACATGGGTTTATTTTGGTGCCGTTCGTGACCCTGTGGTGTCAAACACGTGGGTGCTGAATCCGTGTTGTCCTCTTTATCAGCTGAATCAAGCTAAAGTTTTAAGGCTTTCCTTATCCATTGTTTTACTTTCTGTGCTAATTGTTTATTTGAACTAGAAAATGCTGCATTATATCCCCAGAAAGAAGAAAATATTTCTATCAGACTTTCTGAAATGCTATTGTGAGTCCTTTTATAGACGCGTCATGCACAGAATTGCATTAAAACCACAATCACACAGTGTGAGTGTTGATTTATTTGGATTCTCAGCTGCATATCTAGGACATGTTCCATAAATGAGGATCTGGATGCATGTTCCAGCATGTTCCCTGCTGCGCACGACCTCATCTCATCCATATTTTGCCACACATCTGGAACTGTGCACAAGGGTTACGGTTGGAAGATATTAACATGTAAAATGCAAGTTAGTATCTTTGTGAGAGAGGATGAGATCAGAATCAAATGAGGGCACAAGAGTGAAAGAGGTGTACTGATTATGACTGGCTGTCACATGTACGTTGAATCCATCATAAAGGCTTGTAATGAGGTAGAAATGCAGGTAGCAATGTTTCCATTCAAAGATTTGAATTAAATTTATGTGCAATATTGTGCAAGGTTGCTAATTCGTACAAATTCCTATGACCTCACTCGTACGTTTGAGGTTGTAGTATTTGTCTAAACCCCAGTGACGGGTAGGTTTAGGGGTGACATTAGGTGTTGGCCGTTTGTACAAATTCATACAAATTGGCAACTTGTAAAACATGTACAATTTAGAAAAAATCATATGAATGTGGATGAGGTCATACAAATTTGTAGGAATTAGCCACCTCGTAAAATACGTACAAATTGCCATGACACTGGGCTGACTCTGCTCATGCAATTTAGAATGACCATAAATGCATATAGATGCTGTGAATGAGATCGGATTGAGAACGACAGTCACATGACTTTTCCAATGAGCATGGAGGAATTTATTTGGTAAATACGTCTTCAAAGCAGTATGTGTATTTTTTTCTCATCAGATAACAAGTTTATACCACTCAAATGTGTGCATAAGTTATTTATGCAATGTATTGTTATGCAATATTTCAAAATGTCCATAAGAATAGGTGGATAGAAACATAATTGTTAAATGTTATGCTGTTAAACAACTCAGAGACAAATTGACCCAGAGTACATGGTTTCACTGTCAATATCACAGTGGTATATATTTTATTTATTCTTATACATTTTATATTATATTATATTATATTATTCTAATATTTTAACCATAATATTAAAAAATTAAATTAAATTCATATTTTATGATTGAACATGTGGTCTGGAATAAAGATATAGCAATTAAAAAAAAACGAAAACTGAGAAAAAGGTATTAAAAGAGGGAGGAAATGTTAAGAGTAAAAAATTCAAAGTTTTAATATAACCTTAATTTAAAAAAAAATGCTGTTGTCTTAGGAACACACGCTTTTTTAGCAATCAACAAGGTAAACTATTGAATGTATAGTCCTAAACAGGGGTGGAAATTTAAGACTATACATCCTCCTGAACAAATATCTTTCTGTTTCTCTAAATGTCTTTATTAACTCATCTTGTCCCTCCCTCACTTTTATTGTGCTCATTATATGGGACTGGTAAGGCAGAGCTGTAATTTCACGGCTGAGAGAACGAGGTTATAGAAGCTCCTGTCATTAGTTCAATACAATATGTGAAGCATGACTCTCTTTACTGTGTGTTTTGGTCTGGACATTTAACAACAACAAGACTCACAAGAGTAGTTTTCAGGTGTCTCATTCCAGGATTTGAATTTCCAATTCAAACAAATGAAAACATTGAACAATCCTAGTAGATATACAGTACCTAGACCACATTTTGCCTTGTACCAACAAATGCATTTTAGCTTTGTCCTGTATTGAATAATTGGCCTGTTTCTTCTGAACTCCATGTCCAATCATCATGAAACTGACTATGCATTGACAAAAAGGCATTTCAAATAGACGCACCAAATGTTATTGAATTCCCTCAAAAGGGGGCGCTATAACTAAACCACCCTCAGCCATTTGACTAAGGAAGTTCAAATTCGCTTGTACTGAGGAAGCCTTGGCAATTTTGTCTCTTTGGGTTTTGTTGCTTGTGGCTATATTTATCACTTTTGTCTCTTTGTTACGTTATAGCAATCTGGAGGAATTGTTGATGCACCACATGTGCCTTTCTCGCTTTGATCTGTGGGCCAATTTACAGCCGCCTGATTGAATGTCGCTTCCATGTTTCTCAATGTATATATTTTTATTTCCTACCGACAGGCAATCAAATGACTCTCGCCATTGGGTCGTCCTCCTTCTACAAGCCTGAACAGAGCCCAAAAGAAGGACAAATGAATAGACGGGACCATAAACATAATCTGATTTTAGCGATACAAGGTGAGCAAGTTCATTTCTAAAAGAGCAAACGCAAAACAAACCGCAAAGCAGTCAAGAGTTCCTAAAAGCAAAGGCCAGGCATGTCAGGTATTTTGTGCTCCGCTTGTGCAACATTTATCTAAAAATACAAGATTTAGCCAAGTGAAGTGCGGATTCATATCTTATTTTTTTGTGTTGGTGGGGGTGATGTTGTTTTTCAATCTAGTTTACATAATGGTCTTGCTGGAAGAGAGAAAAAAATCAGTAGACATGAATGACAAAAACACTTTAGGGGAAGAAATTGAGAATTTTCAGCTGATTTGCACTCTCAGAAATGCATTTGTATTCAGCTGGAAAAGACATCTTGACTCGTCATAAATATTAAACACTCTCAATTGGCGAATGCTGATAGATTCTCCCGCTCATCATTACCTGTATTGCATAAACCTCACTCAGCCAAACAATTTGAATTATAAGTATGATGAGGCCGAATAGACCATCTAATTGGACTACTTTGGAGCCAAATCCAGCTCTTAACGTGGGATTCCGAGAGTATCTGCATAAATTAAGGATAAGCTCTGGACACAGACCCTTATCTGTACTTAATTCTGAGGGATAACCTGAATTTATAATTCTTTCGACTCAGAGGCCAATAAGTTGAGCGAGCGAGATGTTGATGACAGAGAGAGAGGGAGCGTGGGCTGCTGCACAGAGCTGTTTTAATCTCACGGCTCCTTGGCCAAAGGTAGAGAGGTCAGCACAACCAGTGTTTTCTCGGTTTGCACTACAACGTCAGACAGGGAAATAGATGTGAAAGTGCAAAAAGAGACATAAGCATTTAGAATGGGTCGGGGCCGCTGAGCTGACATCAGGTTTTGCTTGAATAAATGCAGTTTGTTTCTTTATAACGTAATTTTATCCTTCAGGATTTAATCGGATGGTGTAAAGTACATTTAACTAATATGCTATGAAGGCTGTGTAGTGTTCAAAGTGCTGGCAAAATATCACATCCATAGCTTTGATGTTACAAATTACGGGTCTCACAAAAAGCTATTTAACACTCACTGCAAAGCAGCAACCCTGTGAGACAAATATACAACTAGAGGAGGAAAGGGAAAAAAAAAACACTTTGGAAAAGACCTAGAGCTCTGCTTTTGAACAATTCCTTGTGCAGTCGATCTGTTTATATGAGATGATCTAGTAGTTTGTATATATGGATGTATTTTATTTAGACTTTTTAATAGATTTTAGAGCTTTTTCTAGAATTAAATCACCATTGAATTCCAATCAAATTGGCTGTGTGTAATTGTTTTGTAAGCATACAAAAGCATTGTAAATTGCAACGAGCATTTGTGAGAGAACACACACACATTTAAAAGCAAAGTACACATGCAAACAGTTTATTTGTGTGTAAAAAAAAAAACTAAACTGATTGTTTGTATTTGCTTTGTGAGCATTAAAATTTTTGCATGCGTTTGTGGGGAAAACTGTTAAATCTCTTATAATATCACCTAATAGTTCTCATTTCTCTCATTCTCATTGAGATTTAGACAGATAAATACATATAAATGTGTGGAGTTTAATCTTAGCAGGTTTAATTGAAGAGCGTCAATACAGCTGCGGTTTATAGATTTAAGGCTTTTTAAGGTTGAAATCCCCAGTGATTTTCAAAAAATGGACTCTATGTACTTGTTTTGTGAGCATACAAACTGTTGTGTACACATAATAAGCCTTTTGTTGCATGCATTGCTGTGAGTATTTACACTTAAATATTTACACATGATATGACTTGAAACACTATTTTTTTTTGCTATATAGAGATATAAATGTGTTGCCCATTTGCGTGTCTAATTAAAAATCTAAAGAGTTAAGCTGTTGATTTATAGATTTTAGGTGGGGTTTTTTAGGTTGGAATCGCAAGTGATAACCAGCCTCAAAAGTCATTATGTGCATTCACGTGTGTTTTTGGTTTTCTTCCTTTTACACATACATCTTTGATAAAGAGTACAGATACAAACAGCTCAGACTTTATTTGTTCATTAAATTGCAGAAATAAAACGGCCTGTGTGCATTTGTTTTGTGAGCATACAGCATGGTGTGTAATATATATCAGCATTTTGTTGCATGCATTTGTGAATTGCGGCAATCATTTGTGAGAGAAACTGTTAAATCCATTAATGCAATATAAAACCAGAGCACAGGCAGACGTTTTATTCTCTCACCTCGCCGCAGTGTGCCTTAACTATTTTTTTGTGCATTTTCTAAAACAGTGGTATGAATTGACCTTTGTTGAAATTAGGGGTTTCATAACACTTTAAGAGAGTGTTAACCATTCCCCATAAAAATGGTGCCGTGACCCGGACAGCGAATCTCATCTGCATTGCATGAAAACAGACAGCACAGAAAAAGCACATTAAGACCGATATAAAGGCCTGTAATAGGAAAAGAAAGTGAGTAGAGCCACATAAGACTGTTAAAACATTAACAACCCCCTGGAATCAAAGTCACCTTAGTAAAAGTGTTCTAGTCTGGCTGGGCTACATCAGGGGAATGCATAAACATGCAGGAGGACAGAGAGATGGAGAGAGACTGAGTATTTATTACGAAAATAAATCATTTTAACACTTAGGCCACCCACTGCCTGAGACTGTGGGTAATGAGTCCTGAGCCGTGTGTGAGAAAGAGAGAGCGATCCAGCGGCTAATTCTCTATTTAAAGCCGAGGCTTGGAGCCGTGTGAAGTAGAGCTCTAATGAAGGTGGATTGTGAAGGGTGTTTGTCTTGGTTCTGACCAGAGTGAAAAATGCAGCTTGTTTGTGTGACCGTCGAGAGCCCTGAGTCTATTTGCAAAACAACTGCTGTCGCGTCTGCATGGGTGCTTCTCGCATAACCTGTCGAGAACATGTCCAGTCCTAGTTTTATTTACACTGTATATTTCACTATAAACTATTTTTCACAAATTCTTGACAACTCAAGTAAACCATAAATGAAATTTCACACAGAATTGACCATTTTAACCCAATATATCCATAATAATAATAATAATAACAAACAATAATAAAAACTTCAAAAAACCTTCAGTTTCTTTTCTGAAAAAATGCTGTTGCTCATTGAATCAAATGTGGAATTGTGAGGTAGAACGACTGATGCAGTATTTTGTCAAGTGTGCTCTAATTACTCAAATAATTATTTGCATGGTATTTTTACAGTCATACAGATAATGTTACTGTCAATATTTCTCCCTGCTTTTTGTTTGCTTTTTGTTACTTTATATCATTCTTAACCCTGGTGTGGAAGTTACAATAGGGAAATGGCAATCAAAATGTCCTTAAAATTATGGGACTCCATTGCTGTTGTCGATGTTTACTGTATTTCTCTGCCCTACAGGCACTCGATAACATCTTAGGAGAACTGAGGCTTTACTGGATCCTCAGAAATGAGGTTAAAAGCCTGAGAGAGCCGCGACCCTGTTTCTCTGTGCAGCCAGAACCAAGCGTGTGTTTCTGCTGGGCTCAGAGCCGCAGTTCTCCGGGAGAATGGCGAACACATCAGGGAATAGTAGATGGCTTGTGTAGCTGACAGTTTCTCGAAGAAAGCCTTTGAAGTCTCTCATTTGTATGTCAAAGAGCACAGCGCTCAATTGTTTCTAGTTTTGGGAATGCCTTCTCCTCCTCCTGACTTTAGAAATCGTTTCTGATTTCCAACATAAATTATTTAAAGGGTCGACAAGATTTACTTTTTTGTTCTCGCACATTACCAGGCCCACTGAACGTTTTTCATCTTCACTGTCTTGTTAACATCAACTTTTTTACTTTCTGTAAAGTTTGTGTACGGTGCTTTGTATCTGAATTACATAGAATATATTGTTAGAAGTGACACACGGTTTTGAAAAAAACTCCTCATACATTCGTACACAAGTAAAATTGCCAGTACTTTTCTCCATAGGGTTTTTTACGATAACTTTAAAGGCAGACCTACTGTAAAGCCCTGTTCAAGCCAAGAATGATAAAGATAACTTTAAATATAACATTATTAACATCAATACCAGCTAACGATTTTCTTTTTATTCGAAATGCACATGCATCTGCCACTTTTGATTCTGGAGCTTCTGACAGCAGGATAAATTCTGATTGGCTGTTTATATTTTTACTGTCTGTCAACTGGAAAAAATCATTCTGAAAATCATTCTGAAAGGGATTTCAGCAATATTGTTTCTTTGTGCCATTATTGTTATAAGTGTGCTGTGGACACTGCTATTCTTTAAAGGGGTTCATGTGATTTCAAATTGGCATTTCTCTTTGAAGTGTTACAAGCTGATAAGATCCCTGAAGTTGTAAAGATTAAAAAGAGATATTCTTTTTAAAAGTTATGAGTTGTCTATGCCCCCTCAAACAGCTCATTTAAAAACGCTTCTGCTTTTCTTTTTTACATCGCAGAGTGGGTTTATTTTCAGACACCGCCTAAATGTTTCCGCAAATAAAGAAGGTGGAGCTGTTATACTTGCTATAGTGTTGCTGTGAGCGCCATGTTCTGGAGACGCTGTGTGCTGTTGTGAAACTAAAACTGCTTTCTTTGTCCTTCCAAAAGAGGACATAACTAGAAATTAGTGTTTAGGTTGTATTCACAACACTGTTCCAGAACAGTTCAACCCAAATATTAGAGTGTATTCAGCGCATTTACAGAAGACCGATTCCTAAAACCTGAAGAGCATATACAGAGAGATACTATAAAGTGGAGCAATTATACCTCTGCAAGGACAGTCCAGTGCTTGTGACTCACAACCTTTAAGTAAGTTACGTTTTCTTATTAAAAGAATCTGCTACTTACTATTCAAATGTGAGTTTTGAGCAGTGTGCAGCAATATTTGTTTGTCATTACTCTAATCACAAATGTAGACATGGTTTTATATTTACGAGATGCAGCGTGTAAACAGACTGTAATGTGTTTTATTGTTGTCATAGCGCTGGGACATGTAATCACGTTGTGGTAAAGGGAATAACATTTCTGCCACATGTTTGCGGTATTCGGCCAATCACAGTGCACTGGATAGCTGGCCAATCAGAGCACACCTCTTTTTTTTTTAGAATGATGAGCTTTGTACAAACCAGGGAGGGGCTTGGAGCAGAGGTGTAAAGAGTACCCGAAAACCATACTTGAGTAAAAGTACAAATTACTTACTGTAAAAATGACTCCATTA
>JAUMHI010000063.1:19752785-19767610 GCA_032359435.1 Enteromius unitaeniatus
ATGAGCTGTTGTGGGATTATTGTATTGAATGCTGAGCTGAAGTCAATGAACAGCATTCTAACATAAGAATCTTTGTTGTCTAAGTGAGTGAGAGCCAGGTGGAAGGTGGAGGAGATGGCATCGTCTGTGGAAAGGTTTGGACGGTATGCAAAGTGGAGCGGATCGAGTGTGTTGGGAAGGCTTGTTTTGATGTTGTGCATAACTAAACTCTCAAAGCACTTCATCATGATTGGAGTCAGTGCTATGGGACGGTAGTCATTCCGACAAGACACAGGGGACTTCTTTGGTACTGGAATTATGGAGGTGGATTTGAGACATGTGGGGACAACTGCCTGGCTGAGTGAGGTGTTGAAGATATCTGTTAGGACATGCATCAGCAGTGCAGCACAGTCTCTCAGTACACGGCCAGGTATGTTGTCAGGACCCGCAGCCTTGCGTGTGTCATTCTGCATTTCAAACCGTGCATTGAACTCATTTAGTGTGTCTGGGAGGCTTGTCTCATCATCGCAGGCCTGTGGCGGGGGCTTGTAATCAGTGATGGTTTGAATGGCTCTGTGTGTCTTTACTGTCAGTAAACTGATTATTTATTTTGTGTGCATACAAGCGTTTTGCTTGCTTGATGCCACGGGACAGATTGGCTCTTGCTGTTTTTAAAGCTGCTTTGTCTCCAGATCTGAATGCATCATCTCTGGTCTTTAGCAGCCCTCGAACCTCTGCTGTCATCCATGGCTTCTAGTTTGCACGTGTGTTGATGTTCTGGTTTTGGTGACTGTCACATTATCAATGCACTTTTTGATCTAAGCAGTCACAGTTTCCGTGTACTCGTGCAGGTCTGTGTGGTCGTTGTAGGTGGCCGCCTCTCTGAACATGTTCCAGTCTGTGCACTGAAAGCAGTCCTGTAGTGTTGAGGTGGCATCATCTGCCCATACTGTGATCTATTTTTGAACTGGTTTGGTGGGTTTGGTAGAACTTTGGCAAAACTGTCTTTAATTTCACGCGATTAAAGTCACCGGCAATTATGAAAAAGCCGTTGGGGTTATTTGTTTGTTGTTCACTGATGGAAGCGCGTCCTTGGCGTTTGTACACGGCAGAATGTAAACCGTGACAATAACAATGGCCGTGAACTCCCGCGGCTGATAGAATGGCTGACACTTCACAAACATAAACTCTACCAGCGATAAACAGTGTTTTGTCACTACCACAGCATTGTTACACCATCCCTTGTTGATATAAACACACAGTCCTCCCCCGCAAGTCTTACCAGAGAGTACTACATCTCTGTCCGCTCGGTAGCAGGATAGCCCGTGCATCTGAATGGCGGAGTGAGGAATGTTGTCGTTTAGCCGTGTTTCCGTGAAAACAAACACACAACAATGCCTTGCCTCGTGCAGCATAGAGCGTTAAAATGAGTCCAGTTTATTTTCCAGTGAGCGAACATTAGCGAGCATGAGTGTCGGAAGAGCTGGTCTGGTGGGGTTAGCCCTTAGCCTAGCTCGTATCCCTCCACGCCGCGCTTCTGTCCCCTCTCACACTGCCCCTCTCACACTCCATTTGTGTGGGTAGGATCAGTAGACGAGGCCGTGGTCTCGGGGCTCAGCATTTCCAGTAAGCAAAGGCCTTTGAGCTTCTCAGTTGTCACCGGTGCGAGTTGGTGGTTATATGTATTGCCGATTTCTAAAAGGCTTTGGCGACATATATGTATTTGAGAGTGATTTCCTTGTGAATTACCGGTAAACTGACACTATTTTGGGACGAACAGGCGACATTAAAGGACATACAAACACCTTTTTTCAGACCTGGAGTAGCCGCTGCATCTGACCGCGTCATCTTGAAATTATCCTAAAACATCATGGTTTAAAATCTTGCATTGCACGGAAGGTTCCCCTGCTTAAGTCAGTCCATGTCCGTCTGAAGTTTGCCAAGGAAATCCTGGATGATAATATATATATATATATATATATATATATATATATATGCTATTAAGAAAATGCTATTTAATCTTTCAACTCAAAATACATAAATGTGCAACATGCTATTTCTTGGTTAACATTAAGCATTTTATTTTTATATATAGTTATGCTGCAAAAAACAATTATAATAATAATTATGTAGGGTTTCCCTAACAGATAATACATGCTCTGCTTAAGAACTTTTTAAAAATATATATTTTAAGCAATATTATGGTGATTATAATCACCTGATTATAATCAGTTTGGGAGCTTCATTTTATTTACTTATCCTCCATCACTTCGAGTACAGGAAGAGATTTGGTTCCACGCTAAACACACTTTCATCCAGAGCAAATGGGCTTGTTTAGACTCACAGGTCAGGTTTCCTCGCTCCAGGGCCGAAACACAAAGGAAGCCCTGCGGTAGTAATACAGAGCGCCACTGCTGCTCCACATCCCATTTACTCCATGAAGGAGCATTTGGGTGGAGAAGAGAGAAGGAGTCAGGGGATATGTCCCATCCTATTAGATGTTTCACACCAGAGAAGGGGGATAAGATCCCAGAGTTAAATAATTGATCTGTAGCGATTAAATATGAATGCTGCCGGCCGCTCTTCACCACACCAGGGATTCACTAATAGGGGATCTGAAGAGGCTCGGAAGGCTAGTCCAGGACCTTTGTGTGTGCAGAGATAAAAGTGGAGGTCAAACTCCGCAGAGACGTCTCTGTGTATGACATTAGCAACAAGACAACAACAACAAAAATGGCGTACATGCTGAGAACCGTGTGAAATTTTCGTTGGTCTGAAAAAAGAAAGGTGTTTTATATTCACTACTGTTCAGAAGTTTGGGGTTGGTAAGACTTAAATCTTTGATCCAGTAGAAATCATTCTAATATGCTCATTTGCTGCTCATTTCTTATTATTATTAGTGTTGAAAACAGAAATGTATTTATGGTCACATTTGTTGTTTGTCTCCTTGATGGGACAATTGATAAAAAAAAAATAAAAATATATATATATTCATATCATGCATTATGCATATAGACGTATTCACATTCAGTTATGCACACCGCATATTACCGCATGCACTAAAAACAATATAATTTTTTTAAGAACAATTTATTCTAGCTACATTTAAATAAAAAAATATATATTTATATATATAGATATATATATGTCCTTTTTTTCTTTGTTTTAAGTTAATTACTTTGATTTTTTTCAGAATTCTGATGAATGTTAATTATTATTTAGCAGAAGCAAGAGTAATATAAGAGAGATAATAAAGAGAAATACTTGCAGGGGCCTTACAAACAATTTTCTTATTTCTCACCATTTCTCTCCCTTTGAACATTTATTTTTAAACCCAGAGCAGCTTTAATCTTTAATAGAGCGGCATTATCAGTGTTTACTTTCATAGTGTGTATGTACTTGCACATATAATGGTAATATCAGCACAAGCACTTCAAACCACATTTTTCTGCTGTAAATTAGAGTCTTTCCCGAGTACTGCGGTTGATTCAAGTGTTGATTGTAGTACCTTCACCTCCACCACACACCAATATCTCTGCTGCTGGGTTCCATGTTGGACTGAGATAATGGATCTTTTATGGGAAACGTGATGTATATGATCTATGTTATGTGCTGCGGGTATACTAATCTCATTTGGTATATGAATATGTGTTTCTGTGTGACAGAGAGAGTTCTGCGTAATTACATATGTTCCCCATGGCATGAATCTTCACGCGCCACAGTGTCCTCAGCAAACGTGATTGGAATTTCGCTTCAGGCACTTCCAGCCACAAAAAAATAAAAATCATATTATAACTCAAGCTCACAATGTTTACCATCCCTTTCCACACTGGTTATTTAAAAGCAATAATTAGCTACTGATCCTCCAGTCTGCGTCCAGGTGAGTATTTGAATTCAAGCGAGTTTGTGCCGGGAATACAGATGCACTTAATGTGACAGGACTTCATTGATTTCTGCAGGGCTTTAATAATGGCTGATCAACTGCACCATACAGCCCTTGTTTCCTGGAATGTCCGGCAATTCCTAGCTAGCATTATTATTATGAAATAATAAGGATGACAGCGGAGCAGCATGGGCTATTTGGCATTTAAAGGAACAGTTCACCAAAAAATGTGCAGAACATTTACTCACGCTCAGGCCTTCTAAGATGTACAGTAGATGAGTTTGTTTCTTGATCAGAACAGATTTGGAGAAATATAGCATTGCATCACTTGCTCACCGATCCTTTGCAGTGAATGGGTGCCGTCAAAATGAGAGTAAAAACAGCTGATAAATTAATCACAAATAATCCACAGCACTCCAGTCTGTCAGTTAACATTCTGAGAAGCCTGTGCTGGCAAGAACAAACCTATTATTAACACGATCTTACTACGTCACTTCCAGCCAAGGTACCAGGCTTCCTCCAGTGCAAAAGTGTGTCCTCTCACATCAAATTTCACTTGTTTAGAATTGTTTTTGCTTATAAACAGAGTTTAATCTGTGCATATCTCTCTCCTGATTCAGATAAGATGTCTTTTTCACTGGAGAAAGCAATATTATGCATTGAGGTCTTGGATTTGTTTCTTACAAAAATGCATATTTCACACCACATGTTAGCTGATGAACTGGATGGGTGTCGGTTATTTTATTTTAGATTTGATCAGCTGTTTGGACTCTCATTCTGATGGCACCCATTCACTGCAGAGTGATGTACTACTAAATCTGTTCTGATGAAGAAACAAACTCATCTACAGTACTTGGATGTGCCTGGGGAGGAGTTCAATTTTAGCAAATGTCCACTTTTGGGTGAACTATTCCTTTAAACCTAACAGTTTGCCTGATGTATGATGTTGTGTCAAGTTTGTGATCACTGCTTTTATGCAGCTTGGAATGCATTTGAAGCTTGCGTTATTATTTAAGCTCTTTCAGATAAGGAAATTATATCCCGCATAAGTGCAACATTTTCTTGGAAATGTTAGTGCATGGAAACCTGAAGACTGAAAGAGAGTTATTTCACTTGCAGTAGGCCTATTCATAAAAAACCAAAAAAACAAGCAAAAAAAAAAAAAAAAAAACAGACGTTGTTATAAGTCAGTGGTGTGAAGTTTTACAACTGTGGACAGCTTTTTTAAACTTAAGTCTTAAACCCCACTGCACAACTCCGAGACAAAGCAGCTTGAGCAAAAATGAAAGAAGAAAAGAACAGCTAATGACTTGAGTGTGTTTGAACAGAGATTGCAAGACTGCTTGGTGTTAAATTACATTATTGCCATGCACTTATATAGCTACCATATCTTCCATTTTTACAGAGCTCGACAATAGAACTGATTTCTGTTTGAAAGGTTTTGATCTTATTTCTGCCAGCAGAGGACAATTGCCTGTAAAATTGAGCTGGCATAGATAGTCGTTCAGTCATTTTCAGTCAATCACATCAAAATAATAGTTTGATCCTCCAAACTCTGCTAAAACTCTCAGGCTCCAAAGAAAGACATCTGCAGTAATGCGTTCTTTTTTTATAAAGCATGGCAAAATTATATTATAATTATATAAATAATAACTTTTATTATGAATTCCAATTTTTTTTTCATATTGTAAGACCAGCAATTCCCGAAATACTTCTAACCTCTCAGGATTACAAACAAACCTCTTAGTTTATTCTAATCAGCTTGAAAATTTGCACAAAAACTGCAAATTTGCCAATTAGTCCGTACGGCAGACCAAATGATTTCCCTAATCAGCCTGTAAACAATGCTGTTCTGTAAGACAGGGTTTACTAAAAACTCCTAACAGTGCTCAGTCTGAAGTTCAATAATGTGTATTTTGCTGGTCTGCTTGTGTCCTCAAGATATCCTCCACAAACCTTTACAGATCTGAACACCATTTGGACTTGATGAACCAACCATAGCAGCTTAGTTCATGAATATTTATAAACTTCAGTCATTCAAAGTCATTGTTGTAAGATGTGTCAAAAAAGTATTTTCACATGTTTACATGTGGTAAAGTAAAAAATAAATAAATAAATAATTCATAATACAGGAAGACCTTTATGATGAAACATAACAGCTGAGTCAGTGTTTCCTGTAGAATTTAGTTTGGAGTTTGCTTCACTCTATTAGAATATCCATTCATTTATTAATGAAAACTTCCAGCTCAGCGAGTAAGTGTAATGTTGATCAATTAACCTCTGAGTAATCTTTGAGTGATTCAGTTCAATATGAATGAGTAAAACAGAACTTTTCAAACAATTCAATAACATAAGCTACAGATATGTAGAATTTCACTGGTTACCCTTTATTTGTAATTTTTTTAAATTAATGAATCAACCATAGCAGCTTAGTTAATGAATATCAATTAATTAATAATAATTTATTTAATTTTTCTTCTTTTTTTATAAGAAAATTTGCTGAAAGCTTACTTGGTCCTTAATTTAAGTACTAAAGCATTTGTATTATTATTATTAATAATAATAATAATATAATGATAATAATAATAATAATAATAATTATTATTATTATTACAATAAAATATTTAGTTAGTTACTAGTAATTTACCACACATAAATGTTGCCAAATAAACATTCAATTACATGAATTCATTTTTATGAACTAATATGAACTAAAATAACTAGAACTGCATACATTTTTTAAACTAAAACATGACAATTAATAAAGACTATATGATATAGGGCCTGTTTCAGAAAGGAGGTTCAAACAACTCAGAGTTTAAACTTGAACTCTGAGTTGATCAACCCAGAGATTAAAAACTTTAGTTTTCGGTTTCAGAACAGCTGATCTGAGTAAGGTAAATCAACTCTAGTAGACTAACTCAAAGTTAAGCGTGTACACCGCGACTCTAAAAAGCCATTATCGATGGAGTGCAGATATTATGAGTCACCATGGCAACATCGGAAAAAAGAGGTTGGCATTTTTTTCTCCCGCTGTACTTGATGTGCTCGTGCAAAGTTACCGTAAATATGAGCACATATTTAAGTATAATAAAAAAATTGTAATGTAATGTGTGACGTTTATTGACTTTTTCACTATCTAGTTACAGAGCATGTCCCTGTTGTCAGTGAGCTAATTATTTGAAGCTAATATTAATATTATTTATTCATATTATTATAAGCTAATATTATTTTTGCAGTAATATCAAAGTATTTTAAGTAAAACTTAAAATTATTATGTTATAATTATTATATATATGTTATTGAATCTAACTGTAATTGTCATGTAGGTGGAATCCTGCAGGTATTAAAATAACATGGCAGCAGCTGAAAATTCAATCAGATTTTTTTTTTTTAATACATACAGTGCATACAGTGGCCTTACTTACTCTGCATCCCCAATACAGAAAGCTTCCATTAGCAAAGAAATGTAAGAGCATGGCTACGATTGGCAATGTTACTGATGTCAGAACAGATTAGATTATGGATATATGTAACTTAATTGATAGCAACAAAAAACTGTAACGCTCAAACAAAAATGTAACGTTATTGGGTGTAATGGTGGTTGCCCAAAATAATTATTTTACTTGCTATTTAAGCAAAAAAACACATTCCAATGGATACGGGAAGCGAAGCCGGGTCGCCCATGTGCTGACAATGTACTCAAACCTCTAGACCACGATTCAACATTTAAATCAACATTCAAACTTTACTTGACTTAAAAATAGAACTTGAGCACAAAAAAGAAAAAAAAACAAATTGGTTACTAATGTTCGGGCGCTAGACAAGTATGTACTTGCACAAATTTAGCAAGTATGCACAAAAGTAAATTTAAAAGGTATGCACAAATTTTTGACAATTATCCCGGATAGCTCAACCACACAATACCACCGTTACAAGGGAAAAGACAAAAAGATCCATTCTGGGTCTCAAAATCCCGACGTAAATGTAATTCTCTTCAAATGAATACAGCCTCTTCATCTATGGGATCCTCCAAAAAAGGACAAGCCATTCTTGTAACAATCTTCTCTTTTTTTGTCCGAAATATGGGCATTAAATTACTAAGGCTACGGCGAGAAATACCGCTACATCAAAAAGGGGAGGAGACCGACAGAAACTCTGATTTTAGAGAATAAAGCCTGTTGCCGACCAGGTTAGGTTCAGAGAGTAAGTTACCACGGTAACTGACTCGGAGTAATAGTTACCTCTCTTTCAGAAACAGGCTTGAGTTACCCTGCTTTCTCGGGTTTGACAAACCTGCCTTTTTGAAATGGAGTTTCTCTTATCTCAGGGTTAACAAACTCTGAGTTTTCACTTAACCTCCTTTCTGAAAGAGGCCCATAACCTATTTATGACAATAATAATAATAATAATTTAATTCTAAATATTAGCTAAAATAATTTTTATGAATGAGGGTCGTGAAGCGTGTGAGTTCTAATGCAAGAGAGTTTAATAAAGGCTCAGGGTCAGGACAATTGAGCGCTGGCAAACAGATTCAGTGGAGGCATAGACAGTAGCGGAAATGTTAAACAGAGCAATAGTCAAACACCATAAATCAGTCCATGGGGAGAGACAGAGAGAATATCCAGTAAACAGACAGTAATCGGCAAAGGGTAATCCAAAAAACAGAACAAACTGGAAACAGGAACATGAATGAACTAGGCTAGGGTTGACGGCAAAACATCGAGACAATGATCCATGACAATAACAAACACAGAACGGCTTTTATGCTTGAGGAAATCCGGGTGGAAATGAGGAGGGCAGTGACAACAGTTTCAACATAAAAGTCCTGGCTGAACACACAGAGATGAGAACACAGATTCATAATAAGAGGCCGGGAATGAAAAGCAGAGACAAACACACAAAAGGAGTCCTGGGCTATGATGGTATACGATGAAAGCCAATATCAATAATGTTAAAATTATCATATCAGGGCCTACTAACACATGGCTGTCAGTCAATTATCTTTTTTTTTTTAACAAGTTTAATTATTTCACACTAATTTAAATACAGGAAATTAATTTTCTAAAAGTGCTGTTAATATATTTCTGGACAGTGGCCTGCATAACATATACCGCTTGAACTTTAGCTTGTGGGTCTAAAAAAAAACTCTCAGTCCACATGACAGACCCTTTGAAATTTCATTCTGTCTAATGGGAGGGTCAGTTTAATGTCAGTGAACATATAACGTGGTCAAATCATTGAAAGCAACTGACCTATTTCATGTTTAAATGAGTTATCCTCTCCGCTCATGCCCGGCTCATCGCACATGTGAATTTCAATTTTCACTTAACATGTCTCTTGATTACATGATTGATATGACAGCCGCAAGGTGCAAAGTCATCTCAGGTCAGCTTGACTCTCAACCAGTGATTGCGAAATCTTTCAGGGTTTTTTCTTCACTGTGCAAGACACATTTAGCCCTCTCACACAAAGCACATCATCTGTGGTGCCTCGGCACGTCTCGCGTTGATTTATGAGCACGTCCCAGACCTCTTTAATGTCACTGTAATGTGTCTTTTCGCTTCACAGCTCCTTTATACTCAACACAGCCACTATCAACCCTTCATGACATTTTCTGAGTCTCTAACCGACTGCCTGCTGCTCCTCACACGCTTGCGCTCACAAACACGCAAGCCTGTACCAAATTATCGCTCGTATTAGATGAAGAGTGTAAAAGTGCTGATGACATTTACAAATGTCATACGGTGATATCTTTACAGTAACAAAAATAGATGTGCCACATCCCTGCGATGCAAGTCTTCAAACAGACACTCTTTTAACCCTGGTTAACCAAGAGTTATTTGTCAGAGTAACCGTCGACCTAATGGCTCAAATTGTCTATTTCTCATAACCAAAAAATCGAATCATACACTCAGTCAAATGAAAATTACTGTAATGCACGAAGAAGACCTCCGACTGAACTCTTTTTCATATGTAAATTTCGCACTAGTCATCATTCTTGGAGCCCATTACTCTCTCATGACCATCTATCATAATCATAATCTGAGATATTCATATTCATTGAGCATGTGCTTGTGCGTGTGCATTTGTCTATGCATGTGTGGATTATGGATCAGTGGCATATCTACTGTATGTCAAATATAAGTAATGTCATATGTGTGGTAGCATATATGCTTCCTTTGTAAATTTTGTTTCTCATTGCTTCCTTCACTTTATGACAATATTCATTAATTCATTCCTTTGTTACCAACTCAGTAAGTGAGTCAAATATTGATAAAGTAACCCCTCTAAGTGATTGAATTCAATGTTGCATATGGCAAACTAAATAAAACAGAGAACTATTCGAACGATTAAAAAAAAAAAAAAACAGTAAGTATAATTTGCCAAACAGACATTATCGTTTACGCTTTGTTTCAGTTAACCTGCCCTGTAACCAATACTCCTGTTTGTCCAAATCCCTGCAATATGACCCATTCAAGTGTATATACGTATCGGCAAAAGGACATTCCTTATTAATGTTTTGTACTATTTTGCTTGCATCATAATTTGAGTTTCTTGTAGCGCAGTTAGTAGAGCATTGTGTTATATGATGAAATGTAATCATGTGATCATCAGTTTGATCCCAGAGAACACACATGCTTATAAAATCATGATTTGCACAATTTCTTTAAGGTGTATAGTTTTAGAAGTGGTTGGGTGTGGTCATTCGTATGAATTTCACTTAGTAAAATATGCACAAATTACCATGAGGTCGGTGTGAAAATAAATTTGCATTTAAATAAACATGCTTTTTGATTGGTAATGACAGTCATATGTCATTTCATGACAACAGACGCTACACTGTCATTATTTTCAGGCCCACTAAAGGGAGCTTAACTAACTAAATAAATAAATATAGGTTGTCATAAGTAGCGCAATAACCATATGCTTTTTTACGCATAACATTTGTTTTTGCTTGCTCTGTCTCTCATAGGTTATATCTGTAATTAGTTTATTTACCATTTCACAACTTAATGTTTTGTTAAAGTGCTTTGAAACATGCTGCATCGTTCTGTTGTGACGTAATTTCAACTGAAACAGGAAGACTAGGCGAGACATATCAACCATTCATTGCATTCGAGTGCAGTGTGTCTAACATTGAAGCATTTGCCAAAATTGTTTTGTCAATATCAGATGGGGCCGCCTGATTCCCCAAGGCTCTAAGCAGCCCCCTACCTCACTTATTGATTAAGTCCACCAGTAGTCTCGTGGTATGTTTTAAAGTGTCCTAAGTTTGATATGCACAGTTTCTTGCATTTAGATTTGGAACGAGCCTTTAATATGGCTTCCATGTTCTCACTCCAAAGGATTTATCATGAGTGGAAGGCACGGTCACTGTAATTTTACCAAATTACAAACTAGGATGTGATCCTGGATCAACATTACTGTCCTAAAATATAAACTTATCTCAATCCTTACCCTTAAACCTACCCCTAACCAAAAATTATGCCTAAAATCTGTGGGAAATAATAGCTGATTAACAAGGGTGTAGAAGCACCTAACCATGATTGTAAGCCTAAAATAGATATTTGCAGAAAAAATATTCCTCAATTCTGATTGGTTGATTGGAATGTAGTTGTACTTGGAGCATCTTGTACTTGGTGAAATCATGAAATCATGTTTTTGATTCACTAAAACAAAGAGTGTTTGTTCATGAATCACACTGGTTACGATAGGTATATATTAACCTGCAAAGACTTGTTGATAATGATTTATCTGCCGTGAACACTGATTTCTGATTGCGTGAGTCATTTTTGAAGTGGTTTTAAAATAGTAAATTAGACTTTTACCTACATTCTGTAGATAAGCGATCCTGCTTAGCAAAAATCTGCTATGTTGTGCAACTTCTAAGGATCCAAAACACTTTTGTTTTCCAAAGTGAGTTATGCCAAGTAACAATTTGTCTCTACAGGGAATATGTCCAAGTCAGAAAGCGTGCTTCACTGAAGTCTCTGGCAGGTACCTGTTCATGTGCACTATTTGCATTGTGGAAAACAAAGTGGCTTTGTTAAGGCACAGTAAGGCTTGGATTTTGTGTTTAAGACCCATCTGGAATCTCTGTGTGATGATTGGTCAGGACTTTGCAACAAATGACCCCTAATTGAAATGGTGATCCGCATGACAGTTTTGAAATTAACAGCACAGCTGTTATTCAGTCACACATAGAGCACTCTGAGATGCAATTAGCAGTTGCAATATTAATTTTTGCATTCATAATCTTGCTTTTATCTGCTGTAAAGATTGTTCTGAGTCTAATCAATTATCCTCATAAGTTGCTCCGTTTAGTTGCGTTTTTTGGAAGCAGCTGTTTAAAAAATGCAAGTTAAGAAAAAAAACATAGATCTGAGTTCACACTGATAAGTGACTACTGTGCTTCCCTACATACGCGACAACAGCAGGCGTGATATTGAAAACCGATCTCACTGGCATGTGACTCATTTTCCCTCTCCGAAATTCAGCCTCACTGCGTGTCATTATCAGATGTAGACAAAAATACAAACGGCAGCGACAAAAGCAAACCAGAAGATTGCTAATAGCACAGCACCACCTTGGGGTAGATGGTGAATCAGAGCACAGTTTTAGGCACCGGTTCCTAACTCCTTGTTCGTGTCTTGAAAGAACACCAGCCTCCCATGAGCCTGACTGTTCTCCGGCGCCAGTCTGTTCTCCCGGCAATGCGCTTTTGTCTAGCCCACAAGGGTTTGCGCGTCACTTTCTGTGCATAAACCAGAATGTGTGGTACGAGAAGAGAGCAATCACTCATCCGTCCGCAGGGAAATGTGAAATGGCGCTTGGGTTTGCTCAATGCAGGCAGGTATTAAAGGCAAACCTGGAGCCCAGGTCCCCTGAGCGATGATCTGCTCAGTCCTTCGGTATCCCACAATGCCCCTGGGCTTGATAAAGCCCCTGTCCAATGTCAGTGTTCGCAGTCTCACTCACAGATGAGTGTTATCTCCCCAGGGTCCCGTCATGTAATCTGTGTGAGCTATAAATGTGTTTGTGTTTTTCAGCGAGAGGTCTTGAACTACATTCTGTAATTTCCAGCATCGCAGCCGAGATAGATTTGAGATTTAGAGGAGATTTAGACTCTGTTTCTTTCTGCTATTTGTAAAAGAGGGCGAGCAACAACTATTATTTACCTGAGAAAAATACAGGAAGGTGCCTTTAGGAGGTATGACCAAAATCTTTTCTTGATATAATAATAATAATAATAATAATAACAATAATAAAGAAGAAGAATACTAACTACCAGTCAAAAGTTTAGAATAGTAGAGATTTTTTATGTTTTTTAAAGTAGTCTCTTTTGCTTACCAATGCTGCATTTTTAAGAGAAAAAAAGTGTAAAAACTTTTGTGAAATATAAATAATAAATACGTTTTAAAATAACCGCTTTCTATTTGATAATATTTCAAATGTAATTCCTGTGACACAAAGCCATAAAAAAAAAAATAATGTTGAGAACAGATTTTATATTAGCTACTATTTTGTGGAAACCATAATACTTTTTTTTCATGATTTTTTTTTTAATTCAGGGAACAACATTTGTACTTTATAACTTTATAAATGTCTTTACCTTAATTTTTGTTCAATTTAATGCATCTTTGCTGAATGAAAGTATGCATTTCTATTTTCTAGTATACCTAAACATACTTTTTTCAACAAAAAAAAGGAATATTCTTAATTATTTCTAATCTATAATTATTATTAATAGTACACAGTGTGTGATAATATACACCCCAGTCCTATAGAGTCTTGGTTCTGAACTTTGTCTGTTTGTTTTGCATTCCAAGGTGAGATTCAACGTGAGAGTTTCTTATTGTAGACCAACCAAAACTATCAAACAACCTCCCTCGGGTGAGAAGAAAAAAAAGCGCTCAACAATGGGATTCCCATCAGCTACAGGCGAGTAGTTTGAGGAAATGTCATTATCAAACAACATAGGATGGCACCCAACTGCGTGTGTCCCTATAAAGTAGCGTTCTAGAACACTGCCACCTTGGTAAAGTGATGATGATAAGTGCAGTACACTCGTCACTTGATACGGACCGTGAGAGCTTGGCTCGTAACTGATGGAGAAATCTCAATTAAACTTAACGAAGGGAGCCAAACATCTGGGCATCATGTTTTAATTGACAGTTTGGTGCACATGTTGGATAAGGCAACAGATTGTCCAATTTTTTCTCCATCGCACTCTCACACACGTTCTTTCATGCAGAAGGCTACGTTAATCTTAAAGGACTTAAGAAGAATCATTGCCTAAAATAGAAGTGATTGTTTACTTCAGGTGCTTAGTCTGTTAGATGAAACCATGCAGTCTTTGGCAGTGGTAGTGGCAGTGTGATATATTTGCTAGATTTTAAACTTAGAAAGTCATTATACAGTAGTAAATAAGGCAGGTTAGATATAATATAGAACTATATACTGTAGTCTATAGTTTGTGGTATATTTTATATAAGCAAATTACAATATGTTTTCTAAATATTAAACGGTTGTTAAGCTTAAAAAAGCTTAAAAATCTCCGTTTTGATATTACAAGGAAAAAAATGCCTTATTTCAATGGCAGGGCTTGTTTGGCCAGACAGTGTTATTTCCTTGATCAAGTTAACCTTAAATTTTGACAATTTGATTTGAACTAATATTTTATGGTCCACAGATATACACTACCGTTCAAAAATTTGGGATCAGTAAGATATTTAATGGTTTTTATAGATGTTTCTTCTGCTCATCAAGGCTACATTTATTAGATTAAAAATCCAGAAAAAAATTAAAAATTGTGAATTATTTCAATTTAAAATAACTGTTTTCTGTGTGAATATATTTTAAAATGTAATTTATCCCTGTGATAAAAAGCATCATTACTCCAGTCTTCAGTGTCACATGATCCTTTCAGAAATCATTCTAATATGCTGATTTATTACTA
>JAUMHI010000064.1:0-36060 GCA_032359435.1 Enteromius unitaeniatus
AATAAATATACACAGTACACATACATATTTTGTAAATAAAAACATATTTTGGATGTGATTAATTGGAATTAATCAGTTGACAGCATATATATATATATATAAAATAAAAAGTATAAATAAACTAAAAATATTAATTTCAGAGTCTAATTTTCTTCTTCTATTTAAGTTTCCTAAAGGTTTTACATAAAACATTTCAAATGTTAAAAATAAAACTTTTAAAAACGTGCTGCCCTGTGCCTTCTTTTTTTAAAGAGAAAGTTAAATGTGAATGAGAATGGAATTCATCTCAGGAATTTAAAGTGTGAAATACTGCAGGGCAGACTTGAAAGCATATTACTGGAAAGAAAAAAAAATAGCATGGATTATCCGCAAAAAGAGAGCGTGGAAAAGACAGAAAGAGAGCGAGCGAGACAGAAAGAGGCTGTGGGTTTGGCAGATAAAGGGAGAGTGTTTGGGAAATGGGCTGCAGACTGAGAGGCTTCGAGCGCCTCTTTATGAGCCGGGGGAGAAAATTCAAGATTATGCGTATGGGAAACGGGGTGTAGTGAGTACAGTGGCCCCTGAACCCCTGGGAAAGGAGCGGGGCCGGGGAGGGGCGTATGGGTAGTGAGGGTAATTGCTGGGGGTCGGCCGACTGTGTGCCAGCTCACTCTGGGTGGCATCCGCACAGACCCGCTGACATCATGAGAACAGCACAGAGAAGCAGAGAGAAAGACCAAGAACAAAGTGCTTTCAGCTCTTTACCTCAAAGGTTTAGGCAGATTGTATTTTAAATAATAGCTTATTATTGCATATATGATTTACATTAAAAAATGACATTTATATTTATAATTAAAACAATATTAAACATAATATATTTTGTGTATGTACATATATACAAATTAAGTTTCTTATTATATTGAATTGTATTAATAGTATATTAATATCTATCTATCTATCTATATATATATATATATATAGCATTATAAGAAATCATTTTATAAGATATTTCCTTAAATATTTTATAAATTTTTTTTATATATATTTTTCAAATTTATATTCTTTGTTTTTATATTATATTAATATTCACATTAACATTCACACAAATTTCTAATTCAAAATCATATTTGTGTGCGTATGTATTGTTATTAAACTGTATAAAATAATATGGAATTAAAAGGGATAATTTTATAAGAAATTTATGTTATAAAACTATATAATGGTACTTAAACTTTATATAGTTATCTGCCAGTGTTATTAAACTATATGTTATTAAATTATGTAAAATAATATATAGCATTATAAAATAAAAAATATTGACATGAGTATTTTTAATTGTGTAAAACTATTTTTTAATTATGAAAAATAATATATAGCATTAAAAATGATTATAAGAAATTAGTTTTATTATTAAATTATTATCTCTATGTTCTATTAATATTCAAATGTATAATTTCTTATTATATTGTTATTTATTGTTACTGAATTTAATATAGGATAAACTGAGGCATCATCACATAAATTTAATATTTTAATAAACAACATAGAGTGTGATCAGACAGAGGATTCATATATCTAAAATTATTTTAAAATTATTTGCATTATTATAATATTATTTATTAATGTTATTCTTTTTAAGTATTATTTTATATTTGCATGAACAGTCAAACATCAGTAGGGTATATAGTAGTTTTCAGCATGCTTTACTGCAGTCATTCATGAATCATCTGTCTATCTGAGCTCATAGTGATGCTGAGATCTGCAGGGAATGTGTGTCTGATGTTATGAGCAGTGGGAAAAATTCAGATTGCCAAATAATATTCCAGCTGGGCATCGGGCTCCATCTTCAGCAGTGAGTTCCTCACATTTATAAACCTGCATGTAGTCTGAATATGAGAAGTCTTTACTGCACGGAAGATATGTGCCTAATAAACTCTGGCAGGCCGTGATAGAGCGTGTGTGTGTGTGAACGGCAGTAATTTATGAGAACAGGCTGGGGGGGTGAGACGGAGGAAAGAAAAAAAAGTGACAAAGGCAAAAGAATGTGGGACGCGTGAGAGAGGAATTTGAGCAGAACTCGACTATCAAATTAATGAGTGTGTGAATTCAGACAGACACGCTGAGAGCCAGCCCACATGAATGAACTTTTACCTTTCCAGGATGCACACAATTTATATTTAAATAGATGTTTTTTATTTCAATGACTAGCATTTCAAAGTCTACGTGGTCTTAGATCAGCTGGAAACTGTTCATAAAATCCAAAATGTATATATTTTTATTCAAGTTGCTCTGAAGGTTTCTTCAGCAGTCATTTGTAATCTCTCTGTCAGAAGCACCTGCTGGTTGATTTCAAGAGTTCCAGCTCTTTAGTGTTTGTCTGGAGGAGTGAGAGAGGGGGAAAAAAGCTTGAGAGTTTGAGAGAAACATCAAGAGAGTGATCTGAGAGATGGAGAGAAACGACTCGCTGAGCGTTTGAGAGAGGAGGAGAGGAGGGGTCCGGGAGTTTTTCCCACACTCTGTGCTGTGCTTTAATCCGTGTCATGATTGGGACAAAATTCAGACGCCCTCCTGTAGCCGCTGCGCACAAAGAGCAGGGGTTTTCTCTCTCCGTCCTGTATCTGGAGCGCTCCTCGTGTTTTGGCTCGGGTCCTGTTCTCACAGTCCGTTCACATGTGTTCACACATTCTGCCCATTATCACAGCGCTGCTGATCGTACCTCCGGGAGACCCCCGGGTCTGAGGACTCTCAGGTGCCACTGCACTAAACTGTGCCCAGTCTCTCTGACCTCAGAAACAAGTCACATTTCCTATCAGAGTGATCACAGTTATTACTGGTTGATATTGTAAAAAGAGTATAATGTGAAGTTTAAACTGAGCATATCTTATGCACCAAAGAAAGCAGTCAAGCTATTTTGAGAGCTGAAAGTTAGTGTTGTAACTACACCGTATTTAATTACATTTAATTTATTAAATATTAGATTTTTTTTTGTATTTTTTACATTTTATCATAGTCCAATTTTTTTACCACGAAACCCTAATACTATCTGTGTGCTACAAAATTACACCCTAATATCAATGTTTATTATTTTAAATTATATCATATTTTATTTAGTGCTGTCAATCAATTAATTATAATTAATCGCATCCAAAATAAAAAAATTGTTTACATAATATATTAGGGACATATAAATACACATACACTATTTACGCTATTTACATATTTATATATGAAATATATTTTATATAATGTAAATTATATGAATATAAATGTACATGTATATATATGTAGTTATTTTCAAAATATATATTGTATGTGTGTTTTTTTTATATACATAATAAATATTGTATTATTAAAAAAACTTTGAATGCAAATAATCATGATTAACCATTTGACAGCACTAATTATATATTATATAATTTATAATCACAAATAATTTATTATATCACAGTAAATTATTTAAGTTTCATCTCTGTGCTACAAAATAACATACTAATATCAATGTTTATTTATTTATTTTAATGAAAAATATTAACCCCAGTACTTTTTGTACCCGAAACACAATTTTTTCTCATTTCTGTGATACACAATAATATAAATATTTATTTATTAAATGTAGATATTTGCCATATATGTGTATGTACTATATATATATATATATATATATATATATATATATATATTTATTTATTTATTATTTTTTGTTTTTACCAAAACACACTATTCTCATTTCTGTGCTAAGAAATAACACACAAATACCACTTTTATTCACTAATGATTAAATCACTAATAGTAAATTATAAAAATCACTTAATTATAATAGTAGAATTTTGTAATCATAATCTGATGTAGCTTTAATAATGAGGAATCTCTCACTGTACAGCGCATTGGTGAGTCACTTTGGACTAAATGAACACATTTAAATCAATGCTTCAGATTAGTATCAGGCTGTTTAGCAGAAGTTTTTGCGACTCAGATTTCATGTTCTGTCACGGATGATTTAGTTCAGTGTTTCTTATTAGTTATTACAATATTGTAATGAGAGTAACATGAGTCAAATGTTTTTTTCTCAGAGAGGTTTCTCATGACGCCTGGAGCTCAGGAGACATGAAACACTAATGTGTTTTGAGGTTGACTGATGTGTGTGTGTCGTGTATTTTCGAAGACATGTGACCGCATGTGTTGTTTTTCATATTAGGAGAGGGTAATTGGTTTTTGGAACGAATTACATTTTTCATGCTTTAAAACCAATGCTGAGTGAACACAAAGGAAAATATATGTTTATGATTTCAAAATTATTATTGATTGAGGTGGAAAAGTGTAAAGCTAAAGGCCTAATGGTTGTTATATTGTTCACGCTGTCCGTGTCGTGACTTTTAGGATTATACCATCATGTTTTTAATGCTGCTTTTCTCCAATTGTTTTTGTCTGAGGTGATAATTAGGGTCATTTTGGCGGGAAATAAGAAAGACACTGCCCACCCCGACCTGAGGAGCTCAGCTCTACACACTCAATCACTAACACACACACACACACTTGGGCTTCCCTCCGCATTTTAATGGGATTACGGCCATCTGCAGACCCTTAAGGAACAAAAGTGTGTGCTCCTGGAGAAGTTGTGTTCTTCGGGGGTTGAAGTGTTATGTCAGCAGGTTAACACACACGGCAGGGATCTGGAGCCTCTGAAGATAGCCCTGCTGGAGCCTAAAACTAAATCAGGATTATTCTCAACAAAACTACTGCATTTTAGATCAACAGAGTAATCTATGCAATTAATAATACTCAGCGTATGTGTAGGAAAGGAGTGTATTCTGCTGAGCAAGGATGCATTTACTTGATCAAAAATGATACGGTAAAAATACAGTAAAAATTGTGAAATTGTATTGCTATTTAAAACAGCTTCTTTCTATGCTGCTCAACTAATATTTCTGATTATTATCAATGTAAAAAGCATTGTGTCACCAAATATTTTACTGTAAACTGTGATACATTTATCAGCATTTTTTAATGAATAAAAAGTAAACTGCATGCATTTGTAATAGAAATCTTTTGTAACACTATAAATGTCTTTACTGTCACTATTGAACAATTTAATGCATCCTTACGTTAATTTCTTTAAAAAATAAAATAAAACAATGTACCGACTACACACTTCTGAACAATATTTATATTTCTAAATATTTATATTAAAATGTTAAATGTAAAATTTATTTATATAAATGTATTAATTCATTTAAGGAATACCTGAATTAATCCTTTACGGTATTATTAAATTACTTATTTAAGTATTCCATTAAAAAAAGTGTTGGATTTACCTTCACTGAGGAATTACTGGGGAATTTCACAAACATTTATTAAAGATCTAGAATGTCAAACATCTACACTCTTTCCCCTTGTTATAGGTGCTCTTTTATATTTAGAAGTGTATTTCAGAGCTATTGTGGTAACAGAAATAGATTGAGCTGATTTGTGAGTTTGGTGATCCTGAGTGTGTGTGTGTGTGTGGATATAAATGGACACAATCCAGGTCAGAGAGCTCCTGTATGTGGTTCGGGTCGCACTCATTTCCTCTTCTATCTCTGGAGCTCTTGGAAGACCAAACATACACTGTACACCTGAACACACACACACACACACACACACACACACAAACACACCATCAACCAACACCCTTCCTCATTTTCCTGTTATTAGTCAGGTTATACATATGCTAATAATAATAAAGTGAAACATTGCCTATATGACAGCGGCACAGCCTGCTATGCTAACAGGCGTTTGGAAACTCACTGATCAAAATTCACACTTAAGACCTTTATAATGACAGAATGAAATTTATAGTTTGAAATTGATAATAATCAGAAATGTTTCTTAAGCAGCAAATCATGTGACACTGAAGACTGCAGCAATGATGCTGAAAATTCAACTTTTATCCAAGGAATAAATTTAATTTGAACATATATTCATATAGGAAATTGTTATTTTAAATTGTAATAATATTTCAAATTTTTAGAGCATAATGAGACTTCTTTAAAAAAACCTTTAAACTCAAATCTTTGGACAGTAATATTCACACTGTCGGCTAAATAAAAGTATCTACTTTAATTGGTTTATTTAACTTTATTTTGGAAAATAATCTATTTCAGATTTTTTACAATATCACACCTCACTTTAACAAGTAATTGAGAAACCAGACAAACACAAATACCATGATTTTTGTTCTTTATATTGTATTTTTTTTAACCAATCTTTCATACAAAACTCTACAATGTTAACAGAATATTTCATCATCCAGTTTTAAAACTCTAAAGCATCTTATATACACACCAATATCCACACATATACATATATTTTACACCCAGCAGTCACATTGGTTGGTAAAGACATTAACAACAAACACTGGCAGCATAAAATATGGCAGCTTCGGCTCGCTCTCTATGTTTGGTTGATCCGTTCATTTGTTTAGTGCACATACATCGCTGACAAACATGGATATGAAGCACATAAAAAAAAAAGACAAAAAGCAATAGCATCTAAGCAGAAATAGGACAGTGTTTGCCTGAGACCAGCAGTCAATGTTTTGGTACACAATATGAGCGAGTCAACGATATTTCAGACCATAAATTCTCTTTATAGGTTATATCATAAGTATATAATATTTAAACGACAAATAAAATCCAGATTTGCGAGGATACCCTGTTCCTTTGCGTTCACACTGACAACAGTGCCAGTCAGATTAGAGCGATAAAGTATTCAGCATCATGTGACTTTACACCGCGCTCCCATTGGTCGTTGCACCTCTGCTCACTTGCATAAAAAAAGATTTTGTCTAAATGCAAAAGCCTTCGATGTTAAACGAGCATAAAATGACTATGGCTTGCTGTCAGTGTGAACGCAGCGTTGAAAATAAAAATCAGAGTAAAAGTGCTCTGAACGTGACAGCTTAGCAACATCAAAGCGAACTAGCGTTAACCATGTTAACTAGTTAACCATGAGGTAATCAGCGCATGCTATCTGTAGACACCAAATAATTAATACACTATTGCTACCGTTTTCATTACTTGATGTTAGCTGCATGCTATCCTCAGCCTGGTAGCATATAAACCATAGCTGATTTCATATTATAGAAATATATAGCTATATATATTTATAGAAAACCTCTTTTGCTATGCTACATATAGATCCGTTTTGGTTCTCAGTGCTTGCAGCATTCAGGTATCGCCATCTTTCCCTTACCCTCACCAGTGCAAATTTAGAAAATAGACTTGAATTTTTATTCTTTTTATATATATATATATATATATATATATATATATATATAAAAGAAAAACAAAGGAAAATATATACTCTCAATACAAAAAGTCTGGCAAATCAATGTTTTTCTGTGGCGTCAAATACTGCGAAAGACGACTGCGCTACATGCATTGCGTACAGCTTATTTAACCACTCAACATGGTGAGTTTGTCTCCGACGTCACTTTGGATATTTCAGTGATACGAGGTTCAAAGACAAGATTTCCTGAGTTTGAAAAACAAAAAAGAGGCCCGGTTTAGGAGCTCAATCTGGGGGGAATCAGACAGACGTGGACACATGAATGTCCTTCTTCAGATATCCGTCTTGATCCGGTGCTCTTTGCTGAGGTTTCCTCCTCCAGTGTCTCCTAAACTTCTGTCTGTGTTTCAGGAGTCTCTCAGATCATCTTCTGTGACAGCATCACGAGTTTGGCCCGTGTTTTCCCGTCAGTCATTGACCAGAGTGCAGGGGATCATCAGGGACTGTTTGGCCTGCTCGTAGACCTTCAGGAAGTCTTTATAGCGTGGAGCGCAGCCGAGCCATGCCTCACCAAAGTGCACACGGCCGGTGAACAGAAAGCTGCCGGGACCGGGCCGAACGCCACACTGAAGAGGTGTCCGGATCTCGCCCGACCGCGTCAGACGCCCCGATTCAGGGAACAGAGCAAACTTCTGCCGGTAAACCCGTGTGGCGCTTACTTTGATCACCGCCGCTTTCAGATTTGAGTCCTTATCCACTGAGCGGATGTTTCCTCGAACCACTAAAAACACAGAGAGCTCTGTTAGAATGATGAATAACGAGTGTCAAACAAGAGCTTTTGCAGCTTTGGGTTGGTTTTCGATCGACTTAAGAAAAAATGTAGAATTAAAAAACGTAGAATTAAATGTAGAATTTGTAGAATGTAGAAAAAATTTAGAATTTAAAAAAATTTTTAATTATGAATACAAATTAAAATTATAAGAAAAATGAATGTACTAAAATAACTACAATTGTAATATATATATTCTGTATTTATTTTTTTATTTTTTTAAACAAAAAAAAAAGATTAAAACTAAAATTGAGTGTAAAATATAAATGCAACATTTCTTTAACTTAATTATTTCTTAATTTAACTTGATGTACTCATATAAAAATCCTTTAAAAAACTTTTTTAAAAATAATAAATAAATAAAATAATAATGAATAAGTGCAACAAAACAACCGAAATACAACTGAATAAAAATAAAATGAAGAAATATCTACAACAGGAAAAAATCTAATTCAGAGTTCTAACAAAAACTAGCGCTGTCAAATGATTAATCGCATCTAAAATAAACATTTTTGTTTACATTATATATGTGTGTGCACTGTATATAAATAAACATACACACACATAAAGTGTACATTTAGAAAATATTTACATTGATTTATTTATATATTCATTTTCTTATATATTCAATATATAAACATAACATTTTCCTTAAATATGTACATGCATGTGTTTGTATTTATATATACACATAATAAATATACAAAGTGCACACACACATATTATGTAAACAAAAACTTTTATTTTGGAATGTGATTAATCGAACCTGTGACCTTTAGGGTTGCCAGCCCAGATCTTTAACTAAACAACTGGATAATGTAGTGATAGATTTGAGGTTCTTGCTATCCTAGAGACATTTACACACTATAGTGGAAAAGTCCCGTTGATTGTTTGGAATAAAAAACAATCCGAAAACAATATCCGAAAAATCAATTCAAATACTCACCAAAGTCACTCGTGCACACAGCCATCAGGATCTCGGTGTTGTTGCATGGCCTACAGGCTCCTGTGAAGAAAAGAAAGAAAGAGAAGAACATGAGACACAGAGGAACAGGAACACCAGGAGATGACTCGTAACATGCAGCTGTTGCTTTACAGCTCTTCGGTGGAGGTGTGATGGAGATAAATGACCTCCTGATGGGTGTGAGCCACGTCACCTGATCAAAGCTCATAAGAGAGGTGTGCGTCTCCTCAATCAACATCCTAACACTTCCCTCTTCCTCTCTAACCTTCATCTGGCTGATCTGTACGAGCTAGTAAAGTAGGAAAACTCAGCAGCTGATCTCACACTGATATCAAACTCTTGCTCATTCTGTAAGTTTGTGTCATTTTGAAGATGCAGGATGTTTGTATATAACCTTTACAACATTATTCCATGTTAAAATGTCTGGGTAGGTGGCTTCATTAATTTGAAACAAATACAAATGAGACTGTAATGAGAGAAAAGACTGAGCTAATTAACATGTATACATACATATATTTAAATGGAATTATAATTTTAAATAAGCTTTAAAATATTTAAAATTTAAAACGTCACATTAATTTGTGATTTAAATTTTTTGTAAAAAAAAAAAAGAAAGTCACAAATTAATTTTAATTATATTAAATGTAAAAAAGATTTTTTTACACTTTCTCACAATACTAGTTATTTTTGAGATCCCACTACATTTTTATTCATGTTTTTAACTAGCTTTTATATTTTCTTATCTATTATATTAAATATATAAATATATTTATATATTTTCTATTTTGGTTCAAATTTTAGTCCTTTTTTTGGCATTTTTGATTTTTTTTTTTACATGTCTATAGGTTCGCTAAATTTTTGTTGAAAGTTAAACTAGATAAAAATTATTATTATTATTATTTTTTTATTTCAGTTAATGTTTACTTAATTTCAAGTGTTTTTATGGCTTTAACTTTATTTGTTTTCACATGTTTAGTGAAAGATCTGTCTGTACATCATATCCATTCATATTGTTAAAAACATGCATTATATTGGCCATTCTGCGCTCTAAATGTCAGCCATATTGTTTGAGCGTTACACAAAGTTGAGCACTATTTAAGTCACGGTTGCTGAAAGTGTCCTGAATGGTTTCTGCAGCTATCAAACAGCAACAGGTGTCTGTGTGGGTGTGAGAGAGAAAGTTGTTGGCCCTTTAAAACTTTTAAACGTCCTTCCCTGTCTCCTCTCTGCTCCCAAAACTCCCAACAAAAGATCCGCTTTTCATTTGCACAGCCCCCCTGTTACCACGGCGACTGCGCTCTCGTGCAGGTCTCCGAAACGGCTCACTATGGAGACAAACCCCCGTCCCATGCAAAGCTTTTGTCTTCCTCTCCCTCCCCCCTCGGCTTTTCCGCTCCGCTCCCTCCCCCCCGCTCCTCACAACTGGAGCTTCCCAGCGGAGACCCGGCCTGAAACTATTACTGAAACCTGTTGCATCTAAATGATTACAGTGCTGCAATCACAGACTGAAATGGAAAGCGCTTGTTTTGTGCTCTTTCGAGAAGCCTTCAGACGCTGGTTGGACTCTGAAACACATAACTCTATAGAGTTCAAGTCTCATTAAAGTTTGAATGAATGCTCTGTCCGTTGTTCTGCACCCCCATCCACCCAGAGGTCACTCGACTCCAACTCAACTTCATTTCGGGAGCTTAAACTCCTACTTTGCATAACGCTGCACTGAACGTCTCTGCACAAAAAATACTAGAGCTGGTGGCAGTTCCCAGTTCTTTACCATTTTAAAATGTTCAAGTAATTGTTTGCTCAGTTTCAAAGCTTTGCATTGATTTTTTTTTTGCAGAGCCATCAACTGCAGTTAATTATGAGTTTAGATTGTTTCAGAAGTACAGGTTTTTTGGCATTTTTAGATTATATTTGGGCAGATACTGAATTTTATGTAAAAAATAAGTGTTTTTGCATAGTTTTGGAGCATTTGCACTGAACTTTTTGTAAACCATCAACTCTCATAGTTGTAGAGAAACATCCAGGTCTCGTTTACAGGTTCATTCTAGGTCATATATACATGACCTTAACAGTCCAGAAGAGTTGGTAGGCCAATTTTGGATTCTTTTGGGGCCAACATGTTCTTTATTTAAAATAAAAAGTAAATGTATAAATTTAAATGTAATGGTAATTTTAAATAAGAAAATAATTTGTGATTTATTTGTTGGTAAAATCACAGCAAATGAATGTTTTTAAATCAACACTATTGATTACTGAGATACTATAAAAATGTATTAATGTTTTTATATTTTTCATTTTAATTTTAGTTAAAATTTTAGTAATTTTTTTATTATGTCTATAGGTTTGCTCTTTTTTTAGTAAAAATGAGATATTGTTAGCTGAAATCTAATTTTATATGTTTTATTTTATTTTATTTAATGTTTACTTTATTTCAAGTAATGAAAATCTGACATTTTCTATTATTTTTGGGTCAAAAGTAGGCCTAAGCTTTACTAAACTTTTTTTGTTGTTTGTTGCAACCTATACATAAATCACTGCTGTAACTTCCAATATATTCACCTTCGCTGCCAACTGGATCCGTGTTGACTGACGGCTGCGCCATCCAATCACCTCTCAGCTCGTAGCGGAACGCAGCGATGCGTCTGCTGATGTCCTGGTGAGGCGTCGCTTGCAGGAAGAGCGCCGGTCGTTCTCCAGGCATGGCACTGAAGCAGCGCACACGGGACGGGTCAGAGGTCTCGTCTCCCACCAGAAGCTCCAGGACTCCGTCCCGCTCCAGGTAGAGCTGGGCCCCGCCCCAGTGCGGATCTGGCTTGATGCAGGCCGACACTGGGCTCCTGCTGGACTCGCCGGGGCCCATGGCGCTCCACGGCAGTCGGGGCGAAAGAGTGAGACGCAGTGCTCCAGCGGGGTACAGCCACTCCACCGAGCCCTCCGCACACCTCAACCAAACCTGCTCCACGTTCTTCACTGCCTGAGAGAGACCACTGCACAGATGGAAACCGGCAGAGGTTAACCAGAGAAATCTGAGCAGGCCAGACCTCTATGAGTCAGTTGATCCACATTAAATGAGGTGCAAGCAGAAAAACAGTCATTTGCTATGGTCTGCTTTCTCAAAACGTCTCCAGTAAATTGACCCATGCATAAAGTTGCAGGGAAAGTTTAACACCCCCTACTGGTTACTTTCACCGCAGACATTTAAACTTTCTGCACTGATGGAAACATCCATAAACATTCATTAGTATTGCAACCCTAATATCAAATATTTGTATTCCATTATAATTACACTTTACAAACATAGTGCTTAATTAACCTCTTTTGCGCAACAGTTTTGGCATCTGCGCGCGCGTAAACTATTCTAATTACTTTACACCATGACTAAAAACCTTCACTATAGATAGATAAATAGATATGCATGTCATGCACATTATATTTATGTATATGTTACTTAACTGTAATTGCATTTTGCACACTTTTAATTGCACTGAAATCATGCAAGATTGCAGAAAAATCAATGCATTCCAGCACAAAACGTAAACATAATCAACAAAAGCAACAGATATAAAGCCTGCAACTCTGCATGTTGGTAATATTCACCTTCCCCTCCAGCTGCACTGGTCTTCTGAGTAACTGGCCATCGTGAAGCCCGTCAGGAATGAAATCCAAAGCGCAAAACTCCTAAAGTCCGAAACCTCCATCACCGCGCAAAGAGACGATGCGCTTATCCAGAGACACGCGTGCTTAAAGTCCTTCTCTTCGCTGCTTTCCCTAATATATCATTAAACCAAACGAAACCCTACCGATTCCATGCTGTAGTCTGATCTAAAAGCCTGATATGTCCAAGCTAAACTTCCCTCTCTTTCTGTGCATCAGTCCGTGCTGCGCGAGCTGTTGACTGACTGAGCTCCAGCGCAAGAGTTTCAGAACCGGACTAAACTTTAAACCCCGCCCATAGCTGGAGGGGTGGCTTCTCCACAGTTAAAGTCCAATGAATGGCATCTCCTCTATTCACACTGGGTACAAGGAAAACGACAGAAGAATGTTTAATCAGCCTGGATGCATGTGAAGGATTTTGAAACATAACACGTTGTTGGCAATAGCGTCCGAATCATTTTTAGCGAATCCCGCGACTCGTTCGGTGAACCGATTAAATGATTCACCTGATTCTGGCATTTAGCGTTACATTTTAGCAGCCCAGCCCCCGAATCGCTGTTATAATATCTGTGTTTTTTGTTTCAAAATGATAAACAACACAAATGAAGTGTAGTGCCTTCCAAATACTATTAATATTCTTAATCTAGAAAGTGAATGGTTACTGCAAACAACACTGTTTCAAACTTTATTAATAAATAAAAATATGCCACTGATTTAAAAACGAATGCCAATCGGTTCTAAAAGAATCATTTCATAGAGTCGGCTCAAAAGATATTTCAATTTGACTCGTTCGAATCTTTGAAGCAATTAATTGTTTGCCGCTCCAGTATTAGAGAGATTAATGCGAAGTAACATGTTTCTGCTAGCTTAATTTACATGGTTAAAGGATTTTAAATGAGGCTACCATGCAGTCAAAAGTTACATTTTAATCTAATCAATCTTAATTGGACACTATTATCCAATTAAGATGGCTAATCATTAATGTATGTTTGTGAAAGAATATTTGTTTTAAAATAAGGGCAAAAGTGCTTGAAAATGGAATAGTTGGCTGCAAGAAATGGTCAAAGCTGAAGTTAAAATCAAGTTGAGAAGAACTAGGATGAAGTCATATAAATGCATGATAAATCCACTCCAATACTAGGCTATTAAACTAATAGAGAGAGGCACAGACCAGGGGGATGGGTGTGGTGCTCAGGGGTAAATGGAGCTCTCCGCAGGATGTCCTGCCGTCCATTCGGCCCATGCTGAGGGACTCTTTCATCTCAATGAATTATAAGCAAATCAAATATTCTTTTGTATCACCACTGCAATCTATCTTTACAGATAGCGTGCATGTGTGCGTACGTGAGCGTGTGTCTTTGATGAGGTTATGACAGGACCTTTGACATATTCAGAGCCTGATGTCCAGTAGCCCTGCTGAGGTGTGTGTATAGTGTGTGTTTTGTGTTCCCCGCTGATCTGCTGTGTATAAAGTGAGGCTTTTGTTCTCTGGTGGCCACTTCAAAGAATGGACACATGAAAGCAAACGTGAACATGCATGTGTGTGTGTGTGTGTGTGTTGCAGTGTTGCATGGCAAGAGAATTGACATTTTGAAGCTTGAATGGAGACTTCATCCTGTATTTGCACTCCAAAACCATAAAACGTAAATGAAGAAACATGGTGAAACTTGTCAGTACAATGTAATGAAGTATGATGCAGTACACAGACCACGTCTCATAAAAATGTCTATTATGACCTAATTTGATGATGCTGAGTTAAAAAAATAATCATTGAAAACTTTGTTTCTCATTAAAAAAGAATGACTATTTTTCAAATGTACAAAAAACGGCCAAATGTCTTCATGACAGAATGAGTGTTTAAAATTAAAATGTACATTTAACACTGTGGACAACAGGACTAGGCACAATAATAATGTCTACAGAATCGTTCACATGTAAAAAAATAAAATAAAATAAAAAAAATAAAAATAAAAATAATTTAGTGCTGTCAATTAGTGCTGGTTAATCGCGATTAATCGCATTCAAAATAAAAGTTTTTCTATACATAATATATGTGTTTACGCTGTGTTTATTTATTATGTTTATATTAAAACACACACGTACAGTATATATTTTTAAAGTATTTACATGTAAATGCATTTATATATTTATTTTGTTATATTTGATATTATACCTAAATATATTTAATATATAAACATAACATCTTTTCATTAAATATAAACATGCATGTGTTTGCATGTGCGATTAATCATGATTAATTGTTTGACAGCACTAAATAATAAAATAAATAAATAATAAATCGCAAGAGGACGGAAAAAAAATCTGAATTGTGAAATAAAAAGTAGCAATTGGCATTTAATTTTTATTATTATTATTATTATATATTTTTTTTTAATTAAATTTTTCTTGAGCAGTTTTATAAATCAACTTTCCCTGAAACCCTGCATCAAGTGTCTCGTTTGGGGCCAACACTATAGTTCCTGTGGCTGAGTGGTAGGTCTCTCAACCTCCACACCAGAACAGGGTGGCAGGTACCACTAGGACAGCATTAGTAGGAGGAGCTCTAATCTTTCCCATCACAGCCCTCCTGTAGCTGGGCGGGGAACACCGCTTCCCGAGAGCTCTGGACATTTTGAGTGGAAGTGGCCAGAAGCACTGCAGTAGTGGCAATGTCGCTCTCTCATGCGACATTCTCTTTTGCTGGTAGAGAGCCTGGAACGACCCAACTGCATGTCCTCCTGCATCCTGCTTGAACTCAGAGACCTGAGTTCAAGCCTCATGACAGAAAAACAGAGTCAATAATGGACCCAGAGACACTTTCGTCCAAGGACCTGATGGCGGTAATTTCCAAGCATGAATCATCTGTCCAACGCCATGAGTCTGTTCTTCTCCATCAGGAGGAGCTGATGAACAAACACTCTCAACTCCTTGCAGATATGATGGGTTCCATCCGCCAGCTCTTTGATCAGCCCTCTCTTACACCCCATGTATCCCCTTCAGTTGCAGAGTCTCTATTACCACCGCCCTAGCTCTTCTTCCCTAGCTCCAGCCATCAAGTTTTCCTACAGATCGCTCCAAGATTGCTTATATAATTACCCTTCTCTCAGACAAGGCACTCTCCTGGGCCTCTGCGGTGTGGCAGTCTAGGGATGCTTGTTGTGAGACCTATAAAGCTTTTGAAGAGGAGTTCAAGCGAGTGTTCGATCACCCTGTCAGCAGCCGGGAGGCTTCCAAACGCCTGGTCACACTCAATCAAGGGTCACGCAGCACTGCAGTTTACGCCATAGAGTTTCGGACCATTGCAGCAGGAAATGGATGGAATGATGAATCACTGATGGTCTGCTTTCAGGGAGGGTTGTCCGAGCTGCCGATCTTGAGTACCTCATTGCGATGGCCATCCGTTTGGATAATCGCCTAAGAGAAAGCATCCCACTTCCGAGCCCAAGTGAGCAGGTCTATTTCCCCAGTTCAAACCGCTGAATCCAGGGCCTCCCCAGTCTCTGAACAGCTCCATGACACATGCAGGAGGACATGCAGTTGGGTCGTTCCAGGCTCTCTACCAGCAAAATAAAATGTCGCATGAGAGAGCGACTTTGCCTCTACTGCGGTGCTTCTGGCCACTTCCACTCAAAATGTCCAGAGCTCTCGGGAAGCGGTGTTCCCCGCCCAGCTACAGGAGGGCTGTGATGGGAAAGATTAGAGCTCCTCCTACTAATGCTGTCCTAGTGTTACCTGCCACCCTGTTCTGGGAGGGCCACCTACATCCGGTCCAGGCCATGATTGATTCTGGTGCCGCAGGCAACTTCCTGGATATGTCCTTGGATAAGGAACTTGGGATCCCTACTCAACTTCTTCCCCATTCCCAAGCAGTTACAGCAGACCGCTGAATCCTGGCAAAGTAACAGAGGCCACTCAGTTCCTGCAACTCACCATTAATCAACATCAGCAGGAGGAGAACTTCTATCTGATTGACTCCCCCGAGTATCATATTATCCTAGGCCACCCCTGGTTGCACAGACATAACCCCTGCATCGACTGGTCTACTTGCACCATTCTAAGCTGGGGTAACACATGCCATCTCACCTGTCTACTTCCGAGTCCCTCAGCCCCTAGTACTAAGTTTCAAGAGTCTATTGACCTGTCTCGAGTCCCTACTTCCTATCACAACTTAAAAGAAGTTTTTAGCAAGTCTGGGCCACCTCCTTACCTCCTTACCACCTCACCGCACCTATGACTGTGCCATTGAGCCTCTGCCGGGGTCCTGCCCTCCCAGGGGTCGAATTTTCTCCTCGTCTCCTCCTGAGCATACCGCCATGGATAACTACATAAGGGAATCCTTGGCAGCCGGCATTATCCGTCCCTCTACTTCTCCGGCTGGAGCAGAGTTTATTTTTTGTGGGGAAGAAGGATGGGGGTCTTAGGCCATGTACAAATTACCGGGGCCTAAACAAGATCACTGTTCAGAATAGATACCCCCTTCCTCTCATGGTCACTGCCTTCGAGCTTCTACAAGGGGCTTCCATTTTTACTAAACTGGATCTACGCAATGCTTACCATCTTGTGCACATCCGGCAAGGGGATGAATGGAAGACTGCCTTCAACCCCCACAGGCCATTATGAGTATCTGGTGATGCTGTTCGGCCTCACCAATGCCCCTGCTGTGTTCCAGGCACTGATAAATGATGTTCTCCGGGACATGCTTAATCAATTCATCTTCGTTTATCTTGACGACATTTTTATTTTCTTTGGGTCAGTAGAAGAGCATGAAAGGCATGTCAGTAGGGTCCTCCAAAGACTTCTGGAAAATCATCTCTTTGTAAAGCCAGAGAAATGTGAGTTTCATGTTACCCAGGCTCAGTTTCTTGGTTTCATCATCACTCAATTGGCCCGTTCCCACCACAGTCTAGGAGGTCCAACGTTTCATCGGCTTTGCAAACTTTTATAGGAGGTTCATTACAAATTTAAGCCTTCCAAGAAATTGCTAGAAAGGTATTCTGTGGCTCTATCTTTGGTTGTTTAGTTTTGTTTTTCTCCCCTCAAGTTTGTTTTCTCAACTTGACTTTTATTTCACTTTTTTTTTTGTTATATATGCCTCGATCTGAGAAGAATTTTTGTTGTATTACTGGCAAGGATTTATTTTTTTTATTTTTTTATAAATCAACTTTCCCTGAAACCCTGCATCAAGTGTCTCGTTTGGGACCAACACTATAGTTCCTGTGGCTCAGTGGTAGGTGTCTCAACCTTCACAACAAAGACCTGAGTTCAAGCTTTGGTTGTGACAGAATTGTGCAATATAAATTTTTTTTTCTCTATTATTTGTGGTGGAAAAAGGCATCCATAAGAGAGAAATTATGCCTCTGTTGCAGTTTTCCTGCTGATTAAAAGATAAAAGCTTTTTTTTAACTTACGAACTGGAAAAAATGCTATAAATGCATCATATTTTGTGAAAAAGTTACATGCTCCAGTTATTTTTTGAATCAGCAAAAGCAAGTATTGGATTTCATTCAGCAACTATGATGCAGGGCAGTGTTTTTTAGACAATCAACAAATCAGCTTTGCTTTAACTTTATTTTAGCTCTTTTTACTGAGTGAATTTTACTGATTGGTCAGTGTTTCCCCCTTCATTCAAGCATGTCCCTCGAGTATGATTATTGGTGTGTGTGTGTGTGTGTGTGTTTGGGGGTGATGGTCTCCTCAGATCTGGATCCAGCTGTGTTTGCTGTCTTTCCTCTCGACACACACCAACACACACACACACTCACATGAGAAAGAGCAATGAGAACAACAGTGTCATTTTTCACAGCTCTCTCATAGGGGTTTGCCGGCAAATACAGCATTGTGTGTGTTTCCTCAATGAAGGCACTTCTTACGCTGTTCTAACGAAAGATTAAAGGACACGCAGGGACAGTGAGATTAGAAGAAGGTCACACAGGAGAAAGATTGTGCTTATAGCTTCACTTCTATTGTGTGTAAAGTTACAAAAGATTCAACTAAAATTCATCTAGCCTGTATTTTTTACATTGTTGATTCGTTTGTTAAAAACCTTAACCCCGGGTATAACATTGTTTAAGGGGGATAGCTTTAGTGTCAATACGATTTTTTTAAATGTTTTTAAAAGAAGAGATATCAAGGATGCCTTTATTCGATCAAAAATACAGTAAAAGCAGTGAAATATCATTACAGTTTCCATTACCTGTTTTCTATTGCAATGTATTTTAAAATGTAATTTATTTCTGTGATCAAAGCTGAATTTTCAGCATCGTTTCTCCAGTCTTCAGTGTCACATGGTCATTCAGAAATCATATCTGCGTAGTATATTTATGTTTTGGTGAGTTAGAACAGCATCTATTTTAAATAGGCAGTTTTATGAATGTCTTTACTGTCAATTTTATGGATTCTATCTTTTTTTAAAAAAATAAATAATTAAATAAATCATTATAATACTGACACATTAATGCTGTGCCGAATGAGAAAACTAGAAAACTATTAAAGCATTCTTTTAAATATTTTTGAAGAAAACACTTGCCTGTTCCAAAATAATGTTATTTGTGGATTCTAAAGTGAGTTTTTTGTGGTTGCTAGGGTATTCTGGGTGGTTGCTAGGTTGCCTCTCCTTCAGTGTGACTATTTAATCATCTTCCAAGTCTCATTTGCATCTGAAGTTCAATACTTGCTGTTAGCAGATAGTTTAAATCCCTAACCCTGAGCAATAGCAAAGTGATGCAGAAGCACATTTAGATGAGTTTAAGATCTCATGTGAATGTTTCGGGAAAATGAGTGAGTGTGTAAACGAGAGCTCGGGAGAGTTTGGGAAGCGAATCCTCCGACACTAAACACACACTCTCTCACACTAACACACATGTAATAGTGTACTTTAACAGACGCTCAACAGCTCCTGGTTCTTTACTCTTTTTCCTCTTAAACGTTGTAGGAATATTTAACCTTACTTTAGAGCATCACTGCCAATCATGAAGAAACCACTTCACAAGCAGCTGCAGTACATCGCAGATTTTAGATAACATTTAGTTTTACAATATTAATAGCCTGCAAATACAGCGTGATTAACAGAAGTTAAAAGAGAGGAAATTTTCCCTTTTTTTTTTTAATGAATTTTTTACTAAGAAGAGTTATAAAATATTCAACCTAGGGTTGAAAATATTAGTGCTGGGCAAAGATTAATCATGATTAATCGCATCCAAAATATCGTTTTGGTGTACACAATATAAAAGATAAAAGAGCATGCATAGTCATTTTTTTAAACTGTGTTTTGTAGTGTGTAGATGAATGACACTGGCATTCAAAAGTTTAGGGTCAGTCATTTTTAATGTTCATGAGAAGTCCTCTGCTCACATTTATTTGCTCAGTAATGCATTAAAACAGTTAAACATTATTATAATATAAAAACACTTGTCTAGTGGAATATATTGTAAAATGCTATTTATTTTTGTGATCTAAGCTGAATATTCAGCATCATTACTCTAGTCTTCAGTGTCACATGATCCTTCAGAAATAATTCTGATGCTAATTTGATACTCAAGAAACATTTTTAATACTATGTAGAAAAACACTTGTGCTGCTTCATATGTGATACGTTTTATTTACCAGTACACTTAGATGAATAGAAAATTCAAAAGAAATTTAAAATAGAAATCTTCCGTAGACATTCATTTGAAATGTCTTTATGATCAATGCATTTTTTAAAATAATTTTGCAGTATTTTCTTCATACACACAATATATGACAGACGCTTGGGAAAGCTCCTTGTGTTTTCCTTCGGTGTAATTGCGTGTCTCATCTCTCTCTTCTTCTCTTAATCCGTATTTCTGCATCTCATCAGTTTAAGTGTGTCCACCCATCCTCCCCCTGCTGCATTCACTCATTTTCTTCATCATTGACTCAGACGGATATCTCTCGGCTCTCTCTCTCTCTCTCTCTCTCTCTGCGTCTCCCTCTCTCTCATTGTGTGTCGGTTCACATTAAGCATGATTAGCTCACACCCTCTCACATACGCGCTCACACAGCCGTATTCACAGACAATGAACGCATGCCAGTGCAGTTTGACCCCTGAGAGCCTCCTCTCCTCCCCCGGCCGTCAGCATGGCCGTCTGAAATATCTTCAGTCCTTTCAGACCGAAGTCAGTCAGGATTCTTTAAACAGGCCGCATCAGCATGATAGCACAAATGAGGGCTTTTCAGTATCTCAGTTGCTTCTCCTAGACACATTTTTGCATAAGTGTCCTGCTTGTTCCCGCTGAGCCAAAGACTCACATGCATCTCATTAAGAGTTTCAATGATATACTTACATTTTCCAACACAGCTAAAAGTCAGAGATCTCAATATCTATACTCTATAGATTGAATACTGACTCGGTTGTGTCTGTTTTTATGAAATGAATCATTGAGTCTCTTGAGCTATAAGAGAGCAGCTTTCCCCTGTTCATTCAGTTTTTGAAATAACTAATACGCCAATATTAAGAGCAAAACATACTATTATAGAATTTATTCATATTTTGAATTTAATACTTTTTTCATTTTAATTTTCCTTTTTTTAGTTCACATTTTACTAATTTGGTTGTGTGTTTTTGTCTTTATTTCATTTTATATATATATATATATATATAAATATTTGTAGCCTAGGTTTTTTAATCAATTGATTTCGGATATTTCATTTATTTTCCCCCTTATATACATTTAATTTAATTTTATTTCTGGTAACAAGTTGTAGATGTATTACATTTTAGCTTTTCAACACAGTAAACATTTTCATGCATTTTGTAAATGCATTAAATTTTTTGTCTATTAATAGTGCATCAAGCATGTGAGATTTTTATCAGCTGTTATAGGACCTGTCATTGCCAGGACTTCCTAGTAAGTTGGTGGTCTTTTCACACAAGCAGGAATAGACCATAGGGTGTTGCATAAGCTGTAAAAGACCTCTGTGAGCGCTGTGTTTTTATCAGAGCTTTAAAGTTGAGTGTGTGTCGTCTTGCAGTGTTTGTGAATAATCATCAAATCGTGTTTTTGTGGATAGATGTGCTATTATTTATTATAATGCAACATTTTTATCTGCTGGACAATAAAACAAGTGTTAAAAAGACAGATGCACATTCAAAGAGACCAGAAGATCACACAGAATTGATGATCAACTTTTGAACAGTTTTACTCCAAAATTGCAAGTAAATGAATAATTAAATTAATCTGCAAATAACATACTGAGTTGACATGAAATTTAGAAGTTGAAAAACCAAAATAGTATTTTCTTGTAAAAGGTGTCAGTATTCATTCTACTATTCAACTACTTTTCAGTTCATCATATATGAATTTGTAAATAAAGGTGAAATGCATAAAGCAAGCATTTATTTGCTTTAGTCACGGTCTGATCCTGAACCTCATAACTGCAGCATTTCTTCTTAGTCCGGCCGAAAGTTTTCCACCAGATTTACCAACAAAACCTCAGAACTGAAGCCTCGCTGGTGTGTGTGTGTGTGTGTGTGTGTGTCTGCATATGTATGTGTTTTCTAATCGGCCGCCTTATTTTGTGACGGAGGTCAGCGAGGTTCTGACGTTTGTGATGGTAATGCGAATCACATACAAAGACGAGGCATTGAAAGAGTCAGTTTGAGTCAGTACGCGGCCAAAAGATAATTTTAGCGCCATTTCTGAGCTCCTAAAGAATTCAGGAATAGACTGACCGGGATTCCCCGGGGATTTGAGTCTGTGAGTTGATCAATAAAAGCACTTAAGAGCTGATCAGCCAAAACGCATGAGCTGAGATTGAAAAAAGCAAAAAATGAGGATGCAGTATTAAGTGCAGGAAGACAAATCATATTGCTGAGCGAAAACAATTGCACAAAAATGACACTTGCTTACAGATAGGTAAATGGTAGCATGTGACGATTTAATGATTGTGCAATTGAGTGGCTCTGAAAAGCTGCCCTTTGACCTCCTGCCTTGACCCCGACTGACCCTTGAGTCTGTGTTGTCAGAGATCATTAGTCAAACACACACACACACACACACACATACACACATACACAAAGATCACTTGTCAGTGCGTTTCATTTATCTAATTATCAGCCAATCAGAAAACAGGCTGTGGCGCGTTTTTCGAAGAGCCTCACACACAAGCATCAGCGCACTCTCTTTTCTGCTTGTCTTGTGTTTTGTGGTCAGAAGATGAACAGTCAAAGACACAATCAACTACATCCCAAGCTTAACACTCATTTTTCATTTTACTCATTTAGGTTGTCTCAAAATCAACATACATTTACCATTATTTTTGTTGTTCTGATGTTGTTGTTTTTTATAGTTTTGGAGACTCAGAAGATGGTTTCTATATCAGATGACTAAAACGAGCCAGTTGTTGTCATACTACAGTAAGAGTATAGAGCTAATTATGAATATGCATAGCAGTTCAGATCAGATGATCTTGGGAAAATGTTATGAGAAACTTGCAATGCAATTTTCTTTAGTTTCTTTTCTTTTGCTTCTGAGAAACATAAATGAAAGTAAATTTTTCGATGTAATCAAGTTGTTTTATTGATTTATTTATTATTATAAATTATTGATTTATTATTTATTTGTTCATTTATTTTAGTATAGTTTGTCGATTTTAGTTTGTGTATGTAGTATTTTTTTATTTGTTTATATTTATTATTTTGTTTGTGTTCATTGTTTTATTTATGTTTGCTTATTTAATTTTATCTTATTTTATTTAGTATACACACACACACACACACACACACACACATATATATTTTTATTTGTAGTTTATCATATATATGTATATTATGCATTGACAACTTTTTCTTTACATAATATTTTTGTTTATACTGTGTATATTAAATATGTATATATAAATACAAACACATGCATGTTTATATTTAATAAAAAAGGTGTTATGTTTATATATTAAATATATTTCTAATATTAAATATAAGAAATAAATATATAAATGCATATACATAGAGATAGATAGATATGCATAATAAACACAGTACAAACACATATATTATGTAAAGAAATGTATTTATTTTGGATGCAGTTAATCACGATTAATCATTTGACAGCACTTATATATATATATATATATATTTTAACTTTCCTATCTTATGGACTACAAGAAAACCTGTTCTTAGAGAACAAAAGTTTCAAAAGGACTAGATGTGTTTGTTCATTTAACATCAATTACCTGGACAGGCTTAAAGCTCTTCAAAGGATCTTCATCAATAGTGTAGAGTTACACACTGAGACTCATATAATGTGTCAGCTCTGGAGGAGACGGACGGGCGACTGTAACACACTGAATATCCTCACAAACACAAAGTGAGAGATTTTTTCAACAGCTGTTTTTTTTTTTTTAAACATCCTGTATTTTTACCTGCTGTTGTACGTTTTCAGGGATTGAGTTTAAACTGATATCAGTTTCTCATTTAGGGTACAGATTAAAAGTTTAATAAATTTATACTACAAAATATTAGGCAGCATGACTGTTAATGGCATCAACAGTGATAATAATGCTTTTTAATCAGCAAATTAGTACGATTTCAGGAGGATCAAGATGCATGATGCTGAAAATTCAGCTTCGATCACAGAAATAAATAACATTTTACAATATATTCAGATAGAAAGCAGTTATTTTAAAGTGGAATATTTTACTGCAATTATGACATTAAATGAAAAAGCTAATAAAAATGCACTTCGCCAAATTACAACTGCTTTAATGGTCCTAATAAATGTCCTGACAGCTGGAGAGCCTTCGGTCGTATAGTTTGACAGTGAGGTTTGTTCTGCGAGAACAACAGAGAATTTCAGATGTTTTGCTCCCTCGTTTTCTGCCTGTTATTCCTTCATTCGAGCCCTCGTGTGACTGACTGACTCTATTGTCATCGGTACATTGTAAATCAGTACATTTTGGAGGGAAACCGATAGCACATCTGTGACACACACACACTGTGCCCTGAGGGTCAAACCCCTGTCTGACCAGACACAACAGTGTGTGTGTGTGTGTTTGAGGGTGTGTTTTGTGTCTGTGACTCGACAAGAAGTTCCCTCCAAAATTTCTATTCTTATTCATCGGGCCGGCCGCCTCCCTCAGGGGCTAAACACACACTTTAGACTGCGGTGTGTGTGTGTGTTTAGCCCAGCCCCAGGAGCTCACCGCTGCAGACACAGCAGGGGAGAGATGCCTCCTCCACTCGTCCTGAAAACACCACTGAAAAGATGGCAAACTGAAAGAGAGTTTTTTTGTCACACTTACAATGTACAAGAGTGGAAACTCAATGGACTCGACTCGTGCTTGTGCTGTGTGAACCGTTTACTACTATCAAATACAAATAAATCAGGAACTGTTAGTTTAAATGATGTCCTGTGCAGGTCTGGAAGATGTTTCAAAGCGTTAATATAAAAGAAAAGTGTAATTTATCATGAAAATATAGTCTGACTTGGTCACGTCAGTCACAAATAATTAGTTTTTTGACCATCTACAGCTATATTTGAGTGATTGACATGCATGACAGCTATAAAGCACTTCAAAATACACAAAAAAAAGATTAATTGAATTTGCTAATTTTGCAATTTCTTAAAAGTAAGTGGTTGCAATCAATTTATTTTAGCTAAGCTTACATAAAATATTTTTGTCGACTAACTTCCAATTTTTTTTTTTTTAAAGGAGCTAAACTAATTTTTACCTTAAAAAAGTAGAATGTACACATGCAGTTTTTTATGTTAAATTAGATAATTAGAAAACCAAAGAATCATAAAATAATGTCATGTAAAATATACACCACATAACAATACTAATATGCATTCAAGTATTATATTTGAGCTTTCATTTCTAAAAATTATGAAATTGGATAAACTGCATGCATATTTGTCAACTACGTATTTATTTTAACTTTAAAACTTTAAAACATCACTTTTCTATGAAAGGTGAAAAATTCTTTCTAAGAAATGTGTTGTGAATGTTCTTATTAGTTCTCAGTAGTCTCAATGTTCAGCTTTAGAAATCAAGTTTTTCCTAATTATTTAAAGTGTTAACTTAATTATCTGAGTGCAGTTGCATCAAACCCCTTCAGTAATGCAGATGTATTGGGTGTTAAGACTATTTGTCACACAAGTGTCTTTCGTTCTTGATGTTTCATTACTCAGGTTCTTCAGATCAGTGGTCTCTGGCTTCTTTAAAGCACTAATAGTAGATGCTTTTCTTGAGAACTAGAGAAAGTGGCATCGGTCTTTGAGACATCTTGGGTTCTAATTAGAGCCTTTGAGCTTAAGAATGTATCATTTAATTGCATCTCTGTGTGTGTGTGTGTGTTGAAGGTGAGCTCATGAATACCCTTCACTCATTATAGTAAATGAATCCCACCATCTTTGTGTTCATGGGTGTGTTTATGAGTGTGTGTAATGATACGTACACACTGTGTTTTAAATTCTAATAAAGTTGTAATGATGTGATTTCGTGTGTTTGAGCAAAAGTAGAAAACAGCAAGTTTACCTTTTGAAAAGGCACCAGTGACAGTTCCTTTATTTCTGAGCGTGTAGAGGAGAATAACAATGTGCAGTAAACGGTAAAACTGTCTGCACTACAAACCAGTGTGTTCATAATTAAGATAATACATTAAAATAACATGATAAGATGCACCAATTCAAAGCAGTTAAAAATAGCTGGGTGCGGATGAGACGCTATACCTATAGAATTTACAAACGGCTGTTCCCATTTTTATGTGAAGAAAAAGTTGGATATCTTACAACTTTTCCTCTCAGAATATATTATATCTGTCATGATCAGCTGGATGTGCCAGCCTGCACATGGCAATCCAGCTCCCTGCAAGCTGTGTGTGTGTTTTGTGTCTGTTTCATTCTTGGACTCTCTGCAGTGTACTCATGTCTCCGTTCACTCGTTGGTTGTCTAGGTGTTTGATTGTCTGCTCCACCCCCTTGACCTACTTTCACCTGTATATATACCAGTCTGTTTGTTTGTCTTGCACGGTCCATTGCACCGTCTCCCTGTTGTTTTGCTACCCGTGTCTATCGCTGTATTTTGATCTATTTGTTAACCAACCTTGCCTGTTTTGTCAATAAACAGCTTGCACTTAAATCCGCATGCCTCTCGTCTCCTCCCCTCCTAACAGTAACACTTAATAATAACTACACACTATGAATCATTAGTTAAGCATTAGTAAATACTCAATTAATTATTTATAAACCATTGTTTCAACATTAACAAAGCATTAGTAAATAGTTTACAAGTGTATCTATAAATGCCTTGTTCTTGAACATATATATAATGTTTAATAATTGTATTTTCATACTTAATTATCAATTGATCATTTCTATTATTTATTACATTATTTACAAACCAGTTATTAAGGAGCTGTCAGTGTTTAATAAGATAATTTATAAAGTCTAAGTAAATTATTAATAAATTAGTTAAATGTATGTTAATAAATCTTTTGATAATAAATCACATGATAATAGTTGTTCAGTGTTAACAAATGCTATATTAACACATGTTCCTTTATTTATTAAGAAGATGCAAAAAACTCATTTATCTTCCAAACTAAAAAGTTAAACAAACACAACAGGGAGGGATACAGAACACACAAGTATTTTTCAAGATGCAAAAAATAAAACTGTGCACATCTGTACACTTGATAAAAGAAAAGCAAAGCTCTTCAATATCACAGAACACTGTACAGTTGGACAGTTTCATTTTCTTTTTTGCATCTAGAAATGAATCGTTCTTCATCCCTCTGTGTTGTGTTTATTTTTTCTGATAACTGAGCCTTTAAATCTCCTTTGTAAATTTAGATATGCTTTTAAATCAACAACAAGGCACTTATAGCTGTATTTATAAACTGCTGACTATTAATGTTGGAATAATGCTTTATAAAGGATGAACTGACTTTACTAATGCTTCATAGCATGTAGTTATTATAAAGTGTTACCGTATTCTCTGACACAGAGATGCTATGGGATAGTAGTGCAATGTTGACATTTCAATAATTTATAAGTGATTAATATATTACTATACTATATTAACATATAACAATATGTTAGCTAGTAACTTATTAACCATTTACAGGGCTATGTTTGATTATTTTATGATATGCTATTTTTTAAAGATAGATTTGTACATTTAGTATATTATTATTATTATTATTATAATCATGTTATAGTCATGTTTTGTAAATGATTAGTTAATGTAGATGATTTATAACTCCATCTAAAAAAAACATATATAAACATATTAACATATCACTTAACATAATCATTTATGAACAAATAGTTGTTTTGTAAATGATCAGTTCATCATTAACTAATCATTTATAAATGCCTCACAACTGGACTTTAAGTGTTACCAAAATGCACATTTAGTGATGAATCAGTATGACTGAATCAGATCATATTTCTTAATTAACAAATTTAATTTTTTTATTAATTAATTTGAAATGATTAAATTTGCATTTTTAGGAGAAATATGTTTGATCATTTTAAGGAAAATATTATACACAAATGGAAATACACAGGTAGCCTGTATATTATACTCGCAATTTATAATGCAATTAGTCATTCAAAGTGTGCTAAGAGAATGCCTGTGTTGTGTAACCTCTGAATTTCTTCGAGATTTAGCACATGACTTCTTCCTGCAGTCCGTCACAGTGACGCGGTATTGTTGCGGTCTGGGATTTTTCGTGCTATTCCTGCAATGACGAAACACAAGAATTCACAGGAGAATTCGCCTTCAGGTCCGTCAGATCCGGATATGTCTGATATTAAATGTCAGAAAGGTGTTAGAATCTATAAACATATCATTAAATTCGCCCTAAAAATAAAGGGGCATTTTGCTGACGAGCACTTGCTTTGAGTCACATAATAGCAGAACTAAGTTCAAGAAACGTGAAATAACTTCTTGCGTTTTCCCTTTTCCCCCCTCTCAAAATCACCGGAAACATAGGAGTGTCTTTTTTCTTTTTCCCCCTTTCCTTATTGATTTTTCGCAATGCATCACACGTAATAGGACAACAATTTGGGAGCAATAACGAGACAGCTCATGAAACTTTCCCTGGTTTAACAATCTCAATGGGTTTAAATAGGCTACTAGAATGTAGTAAATCAATGCAGTAAAATATTCGAAACACCTAGAACCACAATGAAGTTTTACCTCAGTAAGTACAGATTTTGTCGTTTAGTAAATGGACTTTGGCAACTTCATGAATAGTACTTTACGCGCTGTTTAAGATCAAATGAAACGATGTATATGTTTACTAGCCCGTGTTTTTGCAGAGTGTTTTTAGAGAAGTGTGTTATATTTCTTGCTATCAATCAATAAAACGCTATCTCTCGGCTTAGTTCTTGCAGTGCAGTGTTGCTTGATGCTGGCGGACGCCGCGCCGCTCCAGAACCAGGGGATGGAGCACGCCATGAGTTTAGCCAAGAAGATCCTGAGCGACCTTCCTGCGGCGCACCGGGCGTGCGTCAAAACCGCGGTGAGAATGCGTGCTGAGTACTTAGCACAGAAGTTGTCCATTAAAACAGGGCAGGTGCAAACACTATAGATAATAACCAATATGTTCTTCGCTCATAAGTATGCATTCGTGAAGAATTAACCCATTCCTCACTAATTCACTATAAATTATTATCAGACTGTTGTTTTGATTACAAAGTCTCGTTTTTGTTTAGTTTAGATGACACAGTGGGTTGATGGTGTTTTGTTTCTGTTAGTATACGGTGATAATGGAGACGGTGTTATTTGCAGGGTTTGACCCTCTCCGGTGAAGCAGAACACTTGGACTATTTATTGAGTGATCTCGGGATCCCTGCTCCACCGGTGCTCAAGTCAGAGGACCTCAGCATGGTAAACACTCTCTCACTTAGTAAAGTATAAGCATGGTAAATCTATGTGACCCTGGACCACAAAACCAGTCATAACAGGTCAGTTTTTTGTTTAAATATCAGCGGTTCTCAATCCTGGTCCTCGCGCCCCCCTGGTCTGCATATTTTGTCGATTATAGGCTCTCTTTGCTAACACAACCGATTCTGATAATCAGCTCATTAGAAAAGAGCTCCGTGCATGAGCTGTGTTCCCAATCGACATGGTCCCTACACAGTGTCTGTTAAATATTACTTATATTTAATATTACAATATAATATTACAATATAACACTGGTATACATCATACATCATTCATCTGAATAAATAATCGGTCATACTTTACAGTAAGGTTCATTGGTTAACATTATTTAACTACATTAGTTAACATTAGTTAATAATTCTACAACATTGATTAATGTTAATTTCAGCATTTACTAATGCATTATTAAAATAAAAGTTGTGTTTATGTAACTCCCCCTGGGTCCGCTACCACTTACTTTACTACTCGTCCTCGCTCAGAGGGGGTCTCAACCCCGAAATCCAGCATGGGAGGCGGGCACTCTAACAAGGAGACTAAATGACCTCTAACATCAATTGCTAGAGCTTTTTGACATCAGGGGAGTGAGGTTTACTTGCACAGCACCTACTTGCTGGCCTCCGTTACACTTTTTAACATTAATGTACTGTGAGCCAACGTGAACTAACAACTAATTACTGTATTTTTATTAATTAAAATTAACTAAGATTAATAAAGTGTTCATTGTTTATTCATGCTAATTAATACATTAACTAATAATAACCAATGACACCTTTTTAACGTGTTACCAAATAATCTCTTCATTTATGTATGGTTTGTTAGGATAGGACAATATTTGTCTGATACACAACTGAAAATCTGATAAAATCTGAAAATCTGGAATCTGAGGGTGCAAAATTATCCAAATATTGAGAAAATCACCTTTAAAGTTCTTGGCAAAAATTATGTTTTAATATATTTACAATCGGATATATTCTAAAATATTTTCATGAAATATCTTTACTTAATGTCTTAATGATTTTGACTCATACAATGTATTGTTGGTTGTAGCTACAAATATACCTGTGCTGCTTATGACTGCGTTTGTACTCCAGAGTCACATACAGTACTGTGCAAAGTCTTAGGCCACTAGTATTTTCACCAATGAAAAAATGGTTTTAAGTGGGTTATTTCTATCTTTTGCAGTAGCATATCAGTTTACATTTTCAAACATTATTTTTGTCATTAATTGTAATGTGAGATTATTGTCTCCACAAGGAGTCTGACAGCCTGTGCTCCACACAGAGATCTGATCTGGAATGACATTAAGTAACAAAATAAAACTGATACAGACTAAATCCAGAAGAACTGTCTCCATGATGCTTAAAAAAACTTACATGGAAATCTACTTGAAAAAATATGGGATGTTTTACCAAAAGCTGTAATACCAAATATTTATTCGATTTAGCTAATAGAAGTAAATTGAAACTATTTATGGCATTATTTTTGAAAGAATCCTCATTTTACAGCATTTTTACAGTGTCTTAAACTTTGAACAGTACTTTTGCTTTGCAGGTAGGTACAGTTCTTCTGGATTTAGTCTGTTTCAGTTTTTTCTGCTACTTCATGTCATTCCAAACAGACTGAATGATGATCAAATCTCTGTGTGGAGCACAGGCTGTTGTCAGACTTGTGGAGACAATAATCTCACTGTATTATCACAATTAATGACAAAAATAATCTTGGAAATGCAAACTGATATTTCAAACTGATACGTTACTGCAAAAGATAGAAATAACCCACTTAAAACAAATTTTTTTGTTGGTGAAATTACTAGTAGCGTAAGACTTTTGCACAGTACTGTATATCATTGGAAAATTAAGATACATATGAAGTACATGTAAATCCTAGATGAAGCACACTAGCATACTGAATTTATATCTTCAGCACAACTGTGTCAACTTTGTGTTTATGTCAAAAATTGGTCACTGGCATCACCCCTACGCAAGGCTTTAAATATCTGTGACCATTTATGTTGTGACCAGGATGTGCGTTTAAGCCGTATTGTGGCTGGTTTGGAGCTACACTATGAACTTCTGCAGGACATCAAAGAGCTCTTGAGCTCCACAGAAGAGTTGACCCATCTGCTCGCTGACATCAGAGACCTGTCTGCTCTGGTCCAGGAGGTATTACTTCCAGACCTTTAACAGAAGCAAACAACACAAGAATATTCTAATGGCTGTGATTTAGTTTTAATGTCTGCTGTGCTCTCAGATGCAGGAGCTGGCCCAGATTCCCAGCACAGTATCCCAGAAGGTCTTGTTCACTGCGCTCTCTCCGCGGCTCAGCGGTGATTATCAAGTCCAAGTGGCCATACATCTTTCTCTTCAGCAGCTGCGCAGTTTTACACAGGACGTCTTCCGCAGTCTGCGCCACATCGCTGCATCAAACTAGTAACCGGTCCTGGCTGTAGTTTCTGCGTGGAAATGTAGTCACACTGGTTTTGTGTGAGCAATTGAATAGGCTACCCTTGCTACGTTTAACTTGAACAGTAACTGTTTTTGTATTTTAATTATTGTCACTATTTAAAGTATTTATTATTTATTTAATATATGACTTTTAAATATTTATTATTGTTGATTTAATGTTTATGATGTTATATTGACAGATTTTGTACCCTGTGGGTGCTATTAAAGCTTATTTATTACTGATCAAATATTGTTTCTCTATTTTGTGAATAACTACTGATCATTCCTAGTTCCTGTGGTGTGAACATGCCAAAAAGTGGGTAGTACCACAATTAGTTTGGTTCTACAAAATAGATAATGCAGTGCGAAAGGTCTTATAGTGCACTATACAGTATTTCCCTTGTGGAACAATTCTACTCATTCTCTACTACAGGAGAGGAAGAATTGTATAAACTTGTAAAATCATCTAAACCAAATACATGTAGAATATGTTAGACTCTATTCCATCTACATTACTAAAAGAGGTGCTTCCAGAAGTAATAGATCCTCTTTTGGCTATTATTAGTTCCAAATTAATTGTCATTATGATATGTTCCCAAAACCTTTAAATTGTCTGTTATTACTTGACTCCAAAGATCTAGTTAATTACAGACCGATCCTGAATCTCCCTTTGCTGTCTAAGATGCTAGAAAAGGTATTATCCTCACAATTACATACCTTATAGAGAAAAATGGTATCTATAAGGATTTAAAGGCAGGAATTTAGACCGTATCATAGTACTAAGACTGCTCTCTTCATCAGAGTTACAAATGACCTGCTTCTATCATCTGATCATGGTTGTATCTCTTCATTAGTGCTACTGGATCTTAGCACTGCACTGGAAAAAATATTTTGTGATTTTAACGGTAAAAAACTGTGAAAATGTTAAAACAGAAATGCTCCCTTGTGAGAATGGTTTTCCACAAGTGGATACTGTTTCGCCTTTTTGATGTGCGCTAGATTTGAAACTATTTAAACGCCATAGTCACAGGTATGATAGATAATAGAAAACCACTTAGGGGCGCAGATGATCTTTCCCCCCAAGTGTTTGTGCCGCTGCCCCCAACGGCCCTGCTCACCCATGCCTAAAACCGCCACTAAGTGGTAAATAATTACAGACCTATCTCTAAATAATTCCTTTTGTTTCTAAAATGTGTCAAATTTCAGCCAGGTTTTAGAGCAGGCCATAGTACTGAAATGGCCCATTTATTAATAAAAATGTATATATTGATGGCAGAGGATGCTGGTGAATGTTCAGTGTTAGTTCTATTCAATTTGACGGACGCTTTTGATACAGTTGACCACTTCGTATTAATAAATGCATTAAAAAACATGGGTTGGGGTTTCAGGGATGGTGCTGGATTGGTTTGTGAACAGGAGCACAGAATATCCGAAGTATCCACAATATCCGAAGACACAGAGACTGCGGGAGACACAAGGAGATGTTTAAGGTAAGTATTCAGGTAAGTCAGATAAGATTAAGGTCTTGCCTAGAGTGAGTCCACTTTATAAGAACAAGCTCGGACACTGAATGCTGTGTTGTGTGTGGTTTTATATGGTGACTGATGAGGGAGGTGATTTCTGGGGATTCCCAGGGTCGCAACTGGTTGGAGATAACAACAGACCCAAAAAAGGAAACACACCCCTCTTTAGCAGAACACATTTCTACAAAGTAGTCTGTCTTTGTCAAAATACAAGTGACCACTGTGAAACTGAGACCAATTTACCAATCACACTGAGACATTTAAAATTACATCAAACATGAAACGGAGAAACAACTGATTCACAAGACACATGGTATATAATGCCTTATTCTTAATGAACTTTGAATAAAACCTTTTTGGGCAAAAGGAGGAGCAGCAGAGAGGGCAGGGGGGAAGAGGAGAGTTGTAAAACAATAAGGGGAGAGGGGGGTTGTTTACTCTCTTTGAAATCCTTTGGTTTCTTTAAAGATCACTTTCTGAGATTAGTTTTATTGCATTGCAGGTTTTTGGTTTCACCAAGGAAATAGTTTTACTCCTCACAGTACATGAAAAAAACACTAGGAAGTCAACACTAAACAAGAGAAACAATGAAATACTTTAAAAAGCTCCGTGGACAGATCGTTGGATCCAGATGCACACACACACACTATAAGTCCTTACACAATCTAACATGTGTTAAAAATTGAACTGAACCCAACTAAGCCTGTTTCTCACAAAGTTTTTTCCCTATCTTCTTATGGATGGGTGTAATGATGGCTCAGAGTCTGACAGATCCATTTGCAAGGCTTTATTACAGTTGTCAAACAGGCAGTAGTTCAAATCAATGGCAGACAGATGTGATTCAGATAATCGGTCAGATAAGAGAACAGGCAACAGTTCAATGGGCAGGCAGCAAGAATCAAATACCATATAAACAGTCCAGGGTCATTCACGTAAAGGCAGTCCAGGGAATAAATACTCGGAATTACTGACATAGCAAGTAAGACTTCGCGATGAGTGAAACAAAGTCCGGTCCCCAAATAATCAATGAATGAATGCGTCGGAACTCGCAGAGGCGCGTGGGTCTAAACCGTCCGGGTGGAACTAAAACTCGGGAGAAGGTTCCCGCTGCTGCCATTCAGAGAGGGCCACAGAGGCGCGATCTGTGACAGAGCCCCTCCCCTGCGAGTGGCTCCCGAAGCGAGCTGCTCCTCGGCGCCCGGGTCTTCCGCGGGGTCGAGGGGCCGGTTTCTCAGGGTGAGCTTGGTGGAACAAAGTGGTTAATTGAGGGTCCAAAACATATCTGGAATTCACCCATGATCTCTCCTCTGGACCGAAACCCTCCCAGTCGACCAGGTATTGCAGTATGCCCCTTTGGCGCCGAGAGTCCAGGATCAGGTTCACCTGGTAGATGTCACTTCCTTCAGGTGCCAGGGGAGGGGTCGCCGTGGTGGTTGCCTCGTCCTGGTTCCCCTCTCCTCCCGGATCAGCAGCGGGCTTGAGCAGGGATACATGAAAGGTTGAAGAGATACGGTAATTAGCAGGGAGTTTAAGGCGAAAAGAGGTGTTATTTGTTTATCTGTTCTAAAAGGACCCACGTACCTCGGGTTAAGTTTCTTGCAGGGCAGACGAAGTCTGAGGTCCCGAGTGGATAACCAAACCCACTGGCCGGCCTGGTACTGAGGTGCTGGTCTTCGTAGACGATTAGCTTGACGTGTCACTCTTTGGATTGCTCATTGAAGGTTGGTATGAGCCATGTCCCAAGTAGCTTTGCTTCTTTGTAGCCAAGTATCCACAGTCGGTAGATTTGTAGGTTCTCCGGACCATGGGAATAAGGGAGGTTAAAACCCCAAGACACACTGGAAGGGAGTGAGTTGTGTAGAAGGTTTTCTGAGGGAATTCTGAGCGTATTCAGCCCATAAGAGAAAATCACTCCAGTCCTCTTGGTTGAGATGACAGTACGCCCTGAGGAAACGGGTGAGTTCTTGGTTAAGCCGTTCGACTTGTCCATTTGATTGGGGGCGATACTCAGAGGTCAAGCTGACATTGATGTTGAGCTGTGAGCAGAAAGCTTTCCTTACTCCGGAGGTGAACTGTGGTCCACGATTGGATACAATGTCCTCGGGTAAACCGAACCGGAACACTTGATTTAAGAGCATCTGGGTGGTCTCCCAAGCTGTTGGGAGTTTAGGAAGTGGGATCAAACAGCATGCTTTGGAAAATCGGTCGATAATAGTGAGTATGGTGGTGTTGTGATGTGAGGGTGGTAAGTCCGTTATAAAATCCTCTGCAAGATGTGACCAGGGACGCTCAGGTATGGGCAGGGGCTGAAGCAGGCCTGCTGGACGTTGACGTGATGACTTGGTTTGATTGATTAAGCTTGGATTACTGAATATCAGGTCTCTTTCTAGTAAATCTCTTTTTGTAAATGATTTGATCATAGATCATAAGCTAGATTTGCTCTGTTTGACAGAAACGTGGCTAAAACCAGATGAATATATTACTTTA
>JAUMHI010000064.1:39781-53363 GCA_032359435.1 Enteromius unitaeniatus
GTAATCAGAAACTAAATCATCGGTGCGTGACTGTAGCCATGTATAGGTTTTGTCATTAGAATTACAATGTTGTACATAAGCAGACAAGATATTAGAGATATTATAAGTTGCATGTGTTATGACAAGGTTAACGTCATGAAGCAGGGTCTTGTTGACGTTTCCTTTGATTAGTCCGCCGGCAGGCGGAGGATGTAATTTTGGACATTGTGTGGGTTTGTTATAGCCACAGGTGGTCAAATTAAAACAATGATGTAAAGTCCATGTGCAATTTTGCGGACTGGTGTAATCGTCCATACTTATTTCACAATTCCCTACACAGTATGTACCTTCTTTTCGATTGGTCCATACAAATGTTTTTAGTTTGTTGTCAATTAGTGGTTGTGTCAAATTGAAAATCATTTCTGTAAATTGTAAGTGTGTGTTATTATATGTCACATTATATGTCGGCATCTATAACTGGCTGGTTCCAGATCCTTAATGAAGTAAAAAAATTTTTTGATCTGAGCCGTTATTTCTACCTTCATACATAGTGTCCATATGGTCTAGTTGTGTAATCGTACGCGTCAAAAGGTTAAAGCCTTATGGTATTAAAGATTATAATGATTCTTAATAGGCATTGTAATACTACACATTTTAAATTTGGTTATGATTATGTACGACAAGATATGTACGACAATGTGTGTAATAATGAATTAAGTGTTATGCATTAACTGTGGTTAAAATGTTTCACAAGATTCTCATTTATTTAATTTTTCATGAGATACAATGCATTATAATTCTCTAACGATTCTGAATTAGTTTTTGCAAAAATCCAGAATTAATCCTGCATTCAGTTTAAATAGTGGCTGTGTATGTAAGCAGGAAAAATAAACACAGGTATGCTGGCAAATTCACTTGGTTTGGTATAGATGGATAAACTACACCCTGCACAATCAAGATTCAAATCGATGACAGGTGTGCAAACCAACATGCACAAACATATTATGTTATTCCTCCCGGCGCTGGAGAAACAGGCTTCTGTTCAGATCACACCCATTGTCAATTTTACCCAAAGGACCCTCAAGCAAGTACTAGCCTCCACTAAATTCTGAAAGGCGAAGCAAATTACCTTTTCAGTGCTATTTTATTTTATTGGCGTGTACTTTTTTTTTTCTTAGCATTGTTTATAGAACTTTAAGAATGTTTTTTGCTTTAAAAACTTTAAAAGGTTCTAAAAGAAGAGCTACTCTGTTGTGGATTAAGCACTTCTGTTCCTAATCATTTTTCTTTGTAATTGTATGACTTTTCAATGTTGTATTAAGAGCTTGTTCACCCAGAAAACTTTATTAACAAAATAAAAGCAATGGAAGCAATCTTCATCATTATTTTTATACAGAGATACACACAATTCATACTGTACATAGATTCCAACTATATATTTATATATGAATCTAAAGCCGATGCATTTGTAAAGAGGACCCCACTTTACTCAACGGCTTGCACGATAAGAAAATCGTCCTGTCTGCCCAAAAATTCCCTAGTTACCATCTATTAGCACCTACCCATTCCTAGGAAAAAGCTTTTTTCTGTCCTTCAGCACTTGGATCGTTACTTGAAGAATAGACCTTTCTCACAACCTCCGTATTTTGCACCGGAAATACACAATTGCTGTGTAAACCTATTTCCGCCCAGGTATGCTGGTAACCAGATAAACAACAAGGATGGCACAAGCATCAAGCAAGAGTTGATGTAGCATACCGGGCTGTTCTTGCAATGCCCAAAAGCAGCCTTATTTAACTTTCCACTACTTCCCTGCAAACAAAGTCTTTTTCCTTGGAACGATTACACCTCTAAAGTAAAAAGGGAGTCAGTGTATAATCGGAGACAAAAAAAAAAAACGATGGTAGGAGACAAGAGGAAAGACATTTCAAATCTTTCAAAGGGGAATTATATAAGAAATTCCACCTCATTAAACGTTAACATTAGCCACTTTTCCACTATCGGTTCATAGAGTGGTCAGGTATGGTTCAGATTGACAATTGTGCCAAACCGTGCTGATAGAATCTGGGTGCTAAGCAAAAGTGAGCTATATGATCAAACAGCCCAGTAAACAGCTTTTATGCTGCATTTACAGCTCATGAATTAATACTGTCAATAAATAAAGTTTTTAGAAAGTTTACCTTCTGTGTCTGGCTCCGTTGGCATGCATATGCCCTCAGCATTTGTTGGTAACGTTATACCGGTCGTCGCCTTCTGTTTATTTTACGTTATAGATAACCTTTAGTGGAAAAATGTATATCTTTTATCCAGTTTGTTCCCCTTTGTGATGTAGTTTTCCTCCACGACTCTTGTCACGTCGGCAGAGGTGAACCTTGGCAAACCCATGGGAGAAGTTGTGTAGAATCTCTTCATTTTTAAATTAATGGGCTTTCTGCTGTGTTGACATTACACAGGAAGTCTGCATTGCCTGTGATTGCATATTTCCGGTTTCTGTGAGAAAAGTCTATTGTGCCTGCTAATAAAGGCCACATCACATCAACCCTCTCTCACGGTCCCCTCAAATCCCTGCAATGACATGACCACTATCAAAAAGCCAACAGACCCAAGGCTCACAAAGCGCAATCTAGCCAGTAGTACAACCAGCCATCTGCAAGATGCCTTTTGCTGAGGCCACAGATTTAAAACAAAACTAACCCTACCCCCCTGAAAGGGGAAAAGACCTACCTGATGGCTTCTCAGTCCAGGTTCTTGGGCCATCCTTGCATTTATGTAATAAGGTTCATTTGTCAGGATTTGTCTGATTTTGAAACCCTAAATCCACTCCTGCTACTTGCACATGTAAATGATAAAAATATGAACTAAGGACCCCGAGGAACAGCAATGTAAGTTATGTTTTTGGCTTTGTTGGTTGGGGTTATGTATATGAATAATAAATGTGTCATATTTGGTCTAATGTAGTGGTTTCCAACCATGTTCTTGAAGGCCCCCCAAAACTGCATGTTTTGCATCTCTCCTTTGCCTGACACACCTATTTCAGGTCTTGGAGTCTCTACTGATTACCTGATTATCTGATTCAGGTGTGCCTCAAGGAACGTGGTTGAATGCAGTGGTTTTCAAACCTGTCCTACAAGCACCCCTGCCCTGCATATTTTGCAAGTCTCCCTTATCAGACACACCGGATTCAACTCAACAGCTCGTTAGCAGAGACTGCAAGACATGAATCAGGTGAATCAAGGGAGACATACAAAATGCACTGCAGAGTTTGGATCTAAGCCTATTCAAACACACCAGAGCATGCTAATCAGTGTCTTAAGGATCATTAGGAAATCACAGGTAGGTGAGTTTTATCAGGGTTGGAGCTAAACTCTGCAGTGCATCAGACCTCCAGGGTAAGATTTAAGGAACCCTGCTATATAAATAAACTTGCCTTGCACCAGTTTCTCAAATCTTACCCTGGAGGTCTGATGCACTGCAGAGTTTTGATCTAACCCTAATCAAACACACCTGAGCATGTTAATCGGCATCTTAAGGATCACAGCCAAACTCTGCAGTTAATTGGACCTTGACTGTCTGCACATTTTTTACAATAGAATTTGTGGACGAGAATAAAATCACATTAATTTCCTACAACTGTTTATATTTATAGTAATTTTAACATTGGGGTACGAGTTCACTGAATGTACAGCATGACCCTGGAGCATCTTCTTACACCCCCACCCTTCCCACACAAAAGACACATCCAACTCTGGATCTTGAGGCTATCCGGTTGTTTGACTGTAAACTTGTCAGGACAAATCACATAAACGTTCTGGAATTCCCCCGACAGCTAAGACGTGATGAGGTTTATTCTGTATGAATTCGAAGCGCTTAAGTAAAGAAATGAAAACAATACTTTGCTTTGAATCAAACCCCTGCAATTTGTATTATTATAAGAATTGTATAATTGTATTATTAAAACAAGTGACAATGTATAAAATGTTTTTTAATGTTTAAGGTAGTAACGGTTCCACATTTCATTTAAACATCTAGCAGGCAATGAAGAAAGCAAAAAACATCAGCATGAAACACCAAACTTTTAAGTCGCTCATTTATTGACTTTATAACGACTTGTAAAAGCGTCAAGTGGCTTGAGAGTTCACAATCTGTATTATGCGAACATTGCAAACGTGAAGTCCATCAACAAGTACACCGCACCATTGTTTCACATCAGGTTCTTTTATTTGATACCAGTCATGCAAAAACTGTTTGCCTCTCACTACTTGATAAAAACACCTTAGAATCATTACACTGATTTTATAAACCACAATGGTTCCATGTCAAGGCAGATTGTTCAGGTGTGGGCGAACAGCTTTTGCAGCATTGACTTGCTTTTAGAAAGCTTCTCATTATGCCCTCATTAGTTCAAAAACGTAATGAAAATTTCAGAACAATGTTGAACATCAACATGACCCACACGAGGAGAAAGGGACGAGACATCCACTGTCAAAAGGTCTTCAACACATTAAGTGCCATTAGATCTGCTGAAGTTAAGAAATAAAGCAAACGATGGCTGTTTGCATTACAAAGGAAATGTATCAGAAGTACAACCGGGAAGGTTCAATTTTATTTTATTTTCATATCAATGGAAAAATATAACCTCATACAAACGTCTGATTCTGTTCATTCTTTTTTTTCTTTTTTTTTTTTTTTAAAAGCTTGGTGAATGACCTTCAATTAAGTGCTGCAAAGAAGAAAAAAAAAATACAACCAAAGCACATCAATGCAAATCAGATTGTGACATCGTTGACATGTTTATTTCGCATCTTCTACGTGTTAACACATTAAGCTCAAGTCCATTGGTATCCGCATGGATTTGGCACTCATTTTCCTGCAAAACAAATGAAGGAGAATAACAAAGGAAGTGGAAGTGTCTAATTCCTGTACCCCTTGAACATGGATTCCTCTGCTAGAAGTCGCACCTCAAGTGGCTATAGTCTTCCCTTCCCAGGGCAGGCCAAAGCGCCATCTATCTCTGCATAATCCATACTAACAACAGAACCATTCATTTTTAATTCTAGGTTTTTTTTGTTTGCTTTTTTTTTTAAAAACGAGGGGGGAGAAAAAAAAATATAGCGCAGCAATTGACTTTGAGAAAGCAGGATGAACGCTCGTCGCCAGTTCACCCGAGTGCTGCCCATCCCTGACTACTTGCCGCTCTCCTATGTTTACATAAGTGCATCTCACTGAATTTGCAAACAAGATATTTATCATGTTTATTTATTATTGGTTGAAATAGTAAGAGGGGATGTGGAAACAGCAATCCCCTCCGTTCATTCACACACTCACACTCCAGTCATGCCATTAGAAACTCCAGCAGCATCACTTCCTTCTCGCTCGTATCTTCTGACTAATGGATTGTGTAAGAGGGAACAATCTGCAGGCGTAAAGTCTGACACGAGCCCTCAGACACACAATGGCCCTGTCTTCAGCTAAACGCAGACAGGCTGGTAAACGTGTACTAATAGGATGCACTAGAGAAGGTGGATGATGTGGAATAATTTATTAGAGGGTCAGAGACACGTGGAGAAGAGGGCTGGATGAGGTGAAGGTGGTGGGCCGCTGAGTTTTACTGCTGGCAGCTGCTGGAATTGAACTCTGAAGGTGGTGTGATGTCTCTCTCTCTCTCTCACTCTTTCTCACTCATTCTCAGACACTCATCTCAGCGCACACGTCACTTCTGCTTCGACGTCTATGTGTAAAAGACAGAAGAAACCTCAGTGGGTTTGATTTCCATTATTCTTGGTGGAATTTCCATGGCCGGTTATCTGAAAACAAACCAAGAGAAAACAATGGAGAACACTGCTGAAAAGACTCCTGTCCCAGAGATCAATACACACCAAGGCCTTCAATTCAGGTGAAATATTAGATAAACGTCACAAACCACCTACACTTCTCACTGAGAATCAAACGGGTTTCACTTCTATTTTACGAAAGGAGGGAAAAAAAAAATAGGCACAATACGAGCCTGTTCACACCAGGACTGTTTGTGGTCATAACATTTTAACTAAATGTGCATCTAAAACATTTCAAAAGAGATGAAGTAGCAATTGTGTGTAAGGTGCTTGTTCCGGCCAGTGTTAGCGGGGTAAAATATTTTAATAGTTAAACTGGGGAAAAAAGTATTTTCCGTGTTAACTTCACAGCACTAATCTTAACATCAGTGAACAGTAGTTTGTGCTGGTTCCTACCATCACAAGCATTCAGAACGCCTCTCCTTAATAGTTAATCTTCTATCACATGACTAATAAAACCAGGTGGAGTCATAATAAAACCAATAGGAGTCCTGCTTTGGGTCACATGCCCACACCAAAAAAAGTTTTGGGATATAATGAGAAATACCAGCCACCGCAGGTTGCCATCTTGATACACAAACAGTATGCACTCTCTTTTAAAGGAAAGGACGTGACATTTGGCCAGTTATGGTTTCCCATACTCTGAAATTTGTGCTCTGCATTCAACCCATCCTTTAACCCAACGGTGCCTTGCTCAAGGGTCTCACCTCAGTCGTGGTATTGAAGGTGGAGAGAGTGCTGGTTATTCATTCCCCCCACCTACAATCCCTTCCGGACCTGGGGCTCGAACCCATGACCTTTGGATTACAGGTCCAACTCTATCCGTTAGGCCACCAGTGATTACAACTGTCTGCTAACTTAAGAATTAGACTCCGAGCTGGTGTGAACAGGCTTTAAGGATCTCTCTGTGACTCTTCTGGGGTCAAAAGAGACCTCTTAGGTGGGATTTACTTTAGGTGCATAGCATACCAAGCTTGGCTCTTCAGCTTGCGGAGCTCCTTTGTGGCCCATGTGGCCAAGGTCTTGGTCTTGCTGGTCTTGGACCTCCGGCCTTCAGACAGCAGGTCATTGATCTGAGGTCGAACCTCCACCAGCTTCATCACATCTTTGCCAAAAGTTGTACACAGGTCACTTTAGGGTGGAAGAAGAAAGAGGGTTAAGCTTGATAATGTGCCAGAGCAACAAACAAGCTGCCATTTTAAGAAGCATTAACCCATGAATGAAAGTGTAGTGTCCTTCTAAACCCAATGATGTTCGTCCACATTAGAACTGAGAAAGACTGTTTATGACTTTTAACATTTGAACTTTGGCTAGACGTATTTGGTATTTAAATGTTAGTGTTAAATATTGTAATGCATAAGCAGTAGGGGTGGCACGGTTCACAAAACCCACGGATCGGTTTGTATCACGGTTTTAGGTTCTGCACAGTTCCTATTTTTTTCTTTTAATCTTTAACACTCCAGAAATGTACTTCAGCATATGATATGTAGAGTAGTTATCCACAATTTAGGATACAGTATTAAAAAAAGTCATACGTAATCATGCATAAACTGAATTTGACTTGACTTGATTTAAAGCACATTATTGGAAGGAAAGCTAGGTGAGATTTTGATTCAGCAAGAAGACAGACATTGTAATGTTGGTTTTGGAGCCCAACTAAACCGTGCTCTGGCACACGTCTTCCAAGCGGGCCAGGGATGGCTAAACGTGCCGCACCCGGGCACAGGAGCACTCACACGTCAAACGAGCCGCGCTTTGGTGGTCAAACGCACTGGGGCATGGTTCAAACTGCCTAGTGTGAGTAGACCCTAGGGATGCAACGGTTTTCGGTTCTATATTGAACCGTTCGGTTCGCCCTGTTCGGTTCGGTACACCCACGTGAACCGCAATATTTCGGTAGCCTATTTGAGGCATTAAACTCATTTTAATTAAAATGGGCATTTTCTGTGTATTAATCAGGCGATAGTCAGAACTTCTCAAGACTAGTGATGGGTTGTTCTTGAACAATTAGTTCATTTTGAATCTTTAATGTTACTCCGGAAAAACAAATCGTCTCGTGGGAGTGATTCGTTCAGTCGCACACGGCTCAGGCTGCATAGGTTAAGCTTATGGGGCAGTCACGTGATGACAACTCAAAAAACCCGAAGCCTCGAGAGACAAACAAATCGATTCCGTTTCTGGCTCAGGCTGCATAGGTTAACATTTCAGCAGCAAAATTATTCCAGAACTTTACAACGCGAGTAAGAGTGAAGCTGAAATAGACTTCAGACAAGCCGTTTACATTTTAAATTACCTGTTATAATAGGTCAAGACAGGCATTCCTGAAGTGTGTGCATCACACAATTATCCTGACAGGATGGTGCACTTTTACCATGTTTACATTTGATATTAATAATAATGAACACAGACTATTTTAAGTAGTTTAAAGTGTTAAGGTTAGATGTTTATTTAACCCAGTGGTATGGTAAATGTTCAGTGTAAGTTTAAATTGTTCTCTTATCTGTTTGATACTGCACACTGTGATGCTACCTCACCAGTTACTGAAATGGACAATTGTCCACCACTTAGTGATATATGTTGTTAGTTCTGATGGTGTATTTAGTATTTTCTTGTTGCTGTCAATATTTATTTGAATAATGTTCATGTTTATATTTCACTTTTTATATTGCCCATTTTTTTTGCCCTTGAAAAATAAATGTTGCGTTTTGACTTTTTTGAATCTGTCATGAACCTTTTTCATGAACATTGCCATCCCTAATAAGCAGGTTACATGGGTTAAATGAAGGTAACGATCTTGAGCACAGCCACAGGCATGGTTTAGTGATCCAAGAAGTTCTTACCCTATGAGTCCAACAGCATTGGCCACGACTCCGTCGGATCGGTCTTCGTCCTCAGCAATGTGGTGAATAAAGGACAAGATGAACTCCACGCGAGGCTGAACCAGCATGACATCGGCTGGAGAAGGAGAAACAGGCCGTTTTAACACAAACCCACTCAACTTGTCTGCATGTGACACCACAAGATGGGTGGACTTACGGTGCACATTCTCCTGGTCTCCTTTCAAGCCCTGGATGATGCCTGTGTAGGCCTCCAGACAGCCCTCCCGCAGCTCGTTCAGATAGTCCACCATATCATAGTCCGTCTGCAAAAGTTTCAAAAGCACTTACTTAGGCAAACTCGATTCCAGCATCTCAGAACTAATGAAAATACGCTTTCATAACATCACAAAATCAGCACATCTGTTGCCGATTAGTCAACAGATGCCCAAATGCCAGAGCCTAAACACACCCAAAGCCAGTGTGAGGGTAAAAACAACCCTATTTGAAGACATGTGCATCAGTAATATTTAGTATGATGTGCCCTCTAGTGGCCTCAGAGAATGAAAACATTCATTCTCAATATTGGTTGACCTGTAAAAATATAGACATCGGCGGTGCATTTTTCTGTTTGGCTGATATGATTACATTGTTGCATGCTGACAGCAAATGAGAAAGTATTACAAACACACATTTTTATCATTTAAACTAGTGCTGCACGATTAATCATAACGCAATCGCGATGTCAGCCTTTGCGATTACATTACAGCAAATGTTGCGATTACATTAAATAAATGTATTAGTGGACGCAACAAGACATTAATTCTTGCTCACACCAGACGCGAATGAAGCTAGATTGCACTGTATACTGTATCTTAGATTACTAATAAAGCTGAAATCTGTATTTCTCAACTGTGTGCATTTTGCTTTATAACAAGCAAGTTGAGTCAAGCCACTTCTATCTATCCATGTATATAAAAATTTGCAAACCTTAATAAAAATCGCAATCGCACATTTTTCCCCAAATCGTGCATCCCTAATTTAAACAAATCTTTGAATGACTAATGAACATTTTAATTCACAAAACTTGCAAACTTCTGAAGTATGCGTTTGTTTCCTGATCTTGTTCTCTGCGTGTCGGTCAGTCTGTGTGAATTATATGCCAACATGAACAGAGTTTAGCCTCACTGGAGACGTGTGATCAATGAACTTTAAATGTGCGATTTCAAACTATGTTGCACTTTGTGTATTTGCTAGGGGTGCAATGGATCATAAGTGATTTGTGATGCATACGGACCAGTCCCCACGGTTCGGCACGCATGTGATTAGTGGAGTAACTGTTACGTTCAACCATCAGAGTTAAAGTTATCGTCTTCCTCGCCAATTTACTATAAAATAGCTATCAGCATGAAAGCAAAGAACCAATCAGCATTAATCTGCTACAGCATATACAATAAAGATAGGGTCCAATCCTATTCCTGAAAAGCAACATTCCTGCAAGGTAGACTAATTAAATGACCTTCCAGGTAATGCCTTTGATTGCCAGATGCCTTTGTCAATATATGTAGCTGAATAAAATGCAGATGGAAATGCTTTGACCGATATACAATGTCTATCAATGCAATACTCTCACACAATGTGGAGACATTGGTCTTTATCAATTACTGTAGTATTAAGTCATTTTGGAATTAGCACAGTTTTCCTGGTGAAAGGTACATCTATCAGAATGGACTAACTACAGTTCAAATATGACACATCTTGCATGACAGAGAGCAACTAGTAGTTTGTTAAATGCTTCATTAGGTAAGATAAGAACAATTACTAAACCAGTAACTAAACGTATATAAAACATTCAATCAACTTCAAATAGGTCCATTTTAAGAATCAACCCAATTAAGTAATCGGTGACACTGCTGTGCCAGACTGGCCATTGCAATAACGATTGCACACCAAATTCCCTAGAACTCAATTATAGATTGACTAGTCACTTTCACACCTAGTGAAAACGAGTCAGTCAGAAGGACTAATGCCAGGACTGAGCTGGTTATGTTTGCAGTCTGTCTGAAGAAGAGATTGGCCACTTACCTTGTCCACCTGTGCCTGCGAGGCCTGCTGCAGAGTGTCCAGCACAATGTCCAGGTACTTCTTGAATTCACCACCGATGGCAAGAGCAATATCACCAAACACAGACAGAATCTGGGGTTTTACTGACCTGTGCACGTTCTCGTTCTGCAAAGACATGCATTCAAAATATTATATTATATTAATATTAATATATATATATATATATATATATATATAAAAACCTCAACTTAATAAAAAAAAGCCCACATTACTTTTATTGAATGATACATGTGACTGAATTTTTTTTCTTTTTGTATTATTCTGAGCATTTAAAAAAAAAAAAAAAAAAAAAAAAATTACACATTTGATCCAATTGATGGTACTGTGCAAGAGAACACAAAATATAAAAAAAATAAATCTCTGTGTTGTTTAGGGGTCATTGAATAAGGTTTAATACAGCGCACACAGACACACACACGTGCGCGCATGCAAGAGACATGTCATGACTTACACCCAGGTTTTCCAGCAGCAGCTGCATGATTTCATCACAGTAAGGCAAGATGTTGGCCATCAGCGCTCGGCACAGATCACACACCAGCCCCACTGCAGCCAGACACACCTGCACACACACACAGCGCAGTTTACAACTGCTCCAGCAATTAACACACTCTACTGGAATTTACTACTAAAAAAAGTTTAAAAGGTCAATTTACAAACAAGCCACACTGTAGCTTGTTTTTAAAAGAGCTGTAGAGTCCCGCAATATCCAGAGTGACCACACATGACCGCAGGGTCGGCACACACCGGGTGAAGTAGACTCGAGATTCTCTGTGATGATGCAAAATCCTGAGCTGCCTGGCTCTGAGCAGCAGGAGGAACAATCATCAATAAAAGTCAGGTGCACACCAGCATTACCTGATACTCAGCATAGTTCTTCAGTCCGATAACCAGGAAAGGCTTGAAGGCTTCCATGTATTTCAAGAAATCACTGCCCAAAACTGAAGAAAAAAAAAGGTCATTCCAATCAATCAGTAAAAGTCATTTAAGACATTAAAAGATGCTTGTCAACTCCCAGGGACTTAATCACTCCAAACATAATTAAATTACCACAATAAATATCAAATCTTTATTCTTTGATTTTTGCTCTGAAGTGAAACCAGACTTATATTTATTAGGTTTCTGCATGTTCCAAATCAAGAAACAAGTTTTTGATATATCAGAGTGAATAAACAGCCCCTTTTGGCACACAAACAGTGAATATTTCTCCAACTCCTCATATCCATTTTTAAAATATCTTGTGATAATTGTTCTCTTCTAAACTAGGTCTGGGCCTTAAAAGCATAACTGAGCTCTCTGGAGTTTGCAGCAGCGTGATTGGTAAGAGCAGTGAACCAAAGAGAGAAGCCCCTCACCTTCCACCAGAGTGCTGACAGCCATGAGAGCATCCTCCTGAACACCCCCAGAGCCCGCGGTGCTCTGAAACATGCGCAGCAGAGATGCCATTACCACGTCTGAGATCTGTAGGGCGTCCTGATGCTGCACCTTCCTCAATACGTTCTGAGCAAAGGACAGAGAGGATGAGCCGGTCAGAGAGAGCACATGCATCTGGTCAGTCATCCTTGTAAGGATTTAAATGTATTGGTACCTATGGGGACCTAAATTTAGGTCCTCACCATGACATGAGTCTGTGTGTATTTAGGTTTAATTCCCCATAAAAACCAAACCACACCCAGGACAGACAACCAGACACACTCTCCCTCTCTCAGACAGACACACACACACACTTGGGGTGTGGCATATACGGTCCATGATAATACATGATATTAATACTAATAAATTCCTAAATGGAGGGAAAAAAAATATATATATAATATTTCAATATCAATGATACAACTTGAAACATTTCTAGGGATGCACCAAATGTTCAGCCAAAAAAAAAAATTAAGGCCAAATAAAATGTATTGAACATGTGATCAAATAGAGGCACACTAACACAGCAATCATGAAGGCAGTGGGGAAGCATTTAAAACCGTCAAAGACAGACCATAAAATTAATTACAAGCACCGACAGTGAGAGACCGTTTTTGTATTGCATCGCATGTATTCCATAAGAGGAAGAAGTGGTTGTAATGGCCTTAATTAAAAACACTGCAGAACATTGTTTTCTAATACACTCATGCACTGCCTGCGTTTTAACATGCACAAGCTCGCAGTGCCAGGATTCAAAGTTCAAACCGAGAGAGAAAGCACTTTTCTTCAGTTTAGAAATATTTGTATCTTTTTTACAAGGCATAAGTCAAAGTGATACACACGTTATCACAATAGTAATGGGAATTTATAAATCTGCTGCTGTAATAAAAATAATAAAAAGACAGACAACAATAATGATAATTACAACAACTCTTAATATATTTTTTATAATGTTCACACAGTGTACTAACTGGAACCTGTAATATTTTCGAATGTTTTAAAAGAATTCCGTTCTGCTCAGCAAGGCTGCATTTCTTTGCAAGCCTGGTTCAAGAAGGGGGTCTCAAAAGGTTTACTAACCGAATTAAATTGTGCTTTGTTGGTCTAATGTCTGCTATAATGTTGTAGTGCAGAATGTTTAAAAATAAATTTATTCCATGTAGTGTCAATTTCTTTCAATCCAACTTATTTGACATTTGAATAAATAAAAACTTTTCCTAAAAAGTAACAATTTACCATTATTACTATAACTACTATTGCACTATAAAATCAACTTCTGCCATTGTTAAAATTATGCAAGTTCATTTTTTCCCCTCAGTCTACACACAGCACCCCATATTGACAGAAAAACACAGAATTGTTGACATTTTTGCAGATTTATATAAAAAAAAAAAAAAAAAAAAAAAAAAAAAAAAAAAAAAA
>JAUMHI010000064.1:53463-65187 GCA_032359435.1 Enteromius unitaeniatus
ATACACACACAAAATGATATTTTTCTTAAATATACACATACATATTGTGTGTTTATAATAAATATACACAGTATGCACATACAGTATATTATGAAAACAAAAACTTTTAGTGATTAATCGTTTGCTAGCACTAGTATTTATGCATACACAAGTATACATAATGTACACACATACGTATTATGTCAACAAAAACGTTTATTCTGGCTGTGATAAATCTGAATCCACATATATTATCTGCAGTATTACAACAGGAATGTTTAGGGAAGGGCACTAATAGACCACATTTCCCACGATGCCTTTCAGCTGTGACGAATAGACAGGGAGGAGCTTTCGGAATTTTTTTTTTTTTAACTCTCCATATTTTTTATTTACCATATTTATTTATTTATTTGATTTTCGGGAGCAGAAGCAGTGTGTGATGGCGTCAGGATCATGTAAGAGCTGATCGGACTCGCGGGGACAGCAGAAGTCTTACAGTCTAGAGATAATATACACCTACAGCAGAGGAGCACAATAGGAAAGAGCGAACAAAAGGCACGTTTATCCGTTTATGCCGTTTTCTCTTTCAGTTCAGCCGAGCGTTTGGGAATCATACGCGCCTGGAATATCGGCCCTCTGAATCACGGACGAGGATTTTCCAGACGCATAAAGGATTCGAAGAGCCCCGTGATTTTAATATTTGTGGAGACTCGGAGAAACGCAAGAAGCAGAAGCTGGAATCGTCGCATCTCGGTGGGCTGCGGTGGATGTGATGATAATGATGGCAGCTTAAGCGAGTCACTCGTGAAAGGAGCCTGATAGGAGCAGGAAAGTCGAGCGGAGAAACAAGGAAGCGATCTCTCTCTCTCCCTCTCGCTCGCTCTCTCATTGTGTTCATCTATCGCAAGAAAACATCAATCTAATGCTCGATCTAGGAGTATGCGACTCCACGCGAGCAGGTGAGTCGCTGTTTGCTGGGCTAGCTCGTCGTGTTTTGTCGTGTGTGTGTGTGTGGAGCTGAGCGTCTTATTAAAGCAACTGCTCCGTGGGCGACGTTCCTCCCAGAGCAGGGTGGTTAGTAAAGCCCATCTGAGAGAGTGCTAGCAACCCTGGTTAGTTAGTGGCGCTGCTGAATGAACCTGCTAACCCATGCTAGCTGGCGGCTCGGCTCGGGCTATACGCAAAGGGTTCTGCTGGAGTTATCGCAGCGTGTTTTGCTGTTGGGGAAAGAAACGACACCCTGGGCTCATCGTGGGCTCCTGTGGTGGTTTTCCGCGAAGGTAGCGGTAGATGTGAAGCTGAGGAGACTTGAGCGCTGCTGGTTAGCTGCTCGTGTTAGCTGGTCTCGCAGGGAATCGGTAAAGTGTGCTTCACATGTCGTAAGGACACTGTCAGCACCTCATTCGTGCTAAATCTCATCAGGTTCAGTCCTAGTGAAGGTATGTCAACTCAGGAGCCCTGCTGTGTTTTCATTGTTTCTGAGCTGATCTTCCTGTTTAATTTTAGGCCCATATTTCACATGACACTGTGTGTGTGATGCTGTAACTCTAAAGGAAATGATATGGTATGCTTTGGTGAGCAGAATTTGCACCAAAATACTGTAGTTTTTAGAGTTTCTGTTATAAAACCAATGCTGATTTAAAGGGCAACAGTAGTGACTTGTGTTTTGGTGGTTGTTACTGCAGTGTGTGTTGTGTGTGTAAAGTCATTGTGTTTTCTGTGTCAGTGATAGTGAAAGTGTCATGTTCCATAAAGATCAGCAGATAATGTTTAACGAGGAACACGCATCTCTCTGAAATACTTGATTCTGATGGTTCTGTCCTGGCATACGGCAGATAAATATTTCTCAAATTTCCCAGTGTGGGTAATTCTGTACATAAGACGGTTCATCCAGGAAAGCCAAGTCTCTCATATGCTGGTGTATGTCCCCTGAGTCATGAGCTGTTGTCATGCAGCATGGAGAGTATTTTACTTCATATTCAGACATCATATTCACAATACTTTCACTATTATGCAAAAAAAAAAGGTTAATTGTTGGTTGCGTTTACATTGCTTTTCTAAACCCCTAAAATAAACAAATGTGACATTCAAAAAAGCAAAATGATATGCCGTTGTCATTGTGTGTGTATGTGTTTCAGGTTCAGCGTTTATATGTAAATTGTAAGTGTGTTTGTGTTGAAAAACACTTCTCATTCATACCAAAGACCCTCTCAGATAAATCTCTCAGCTCAATCAGTAATTCTGCAGCCTAGTTATTAACACTATATTTTGACCGTATAGCCAGAGTTTTTTGTTTTGTTTTTGTTTTGTTTTTTTCCCAACTATCCACACCGCGTAGAGTTATTAGTTATTTGCTGTAGCTGTCTTTGGCTTGCTCACTGGATAAAAGAAAAATGGCTAGATTTCAATCAAATTGCTTAGTGGAGGATTATATGACCAACATCTCAGATCGTGATCTGTGTCATTTTAACAGATCGTCTAATAATAGGGTTGTGTGAAATATGCAGTGTATGATAATGTGGTGATTGTAGTGTTAAGTTGTTTTATTAAAAAACACCCAAAAAAGAGCATTTTTTGTTTACCTACCCTCAGGCCATTCTAGGTGTAGGTGACTTGTTCTTCAGTGGTGAAATCAGTGAAGAAGAGTTTTAGTTGAAACCATGCTTCTTGGTGATTAATCAATTTAAGTCAGCAGTTTCCGTTTTTGAATATCAGGAAACACAATCGAATCCATGTGTCTCCTGATGATATATTGAGGTCTTATTAAGTAAAACAACAAGTCTGTTCAAGAAATCAAACATTTACAACATTATTACCTGTATTCCAGAGCCTCATGCAAACGGGTGAACTGGTTCTTTTAAACCGTTCGATTTAATAAACATTCAGTTCACATAATGATGAAACTTGTATGCAATAATATTATTATAGCACCCAATAATGGTGAAACGTGGATGATTTCCATGTCTAAATTAAGCATATAACGGGAAAAAAATCTTAATCGGCTAATCTTTTTACATAAACAACGAGAAACCATAAAAGCATTCATTTCAAAGTATGTGGTTCACACACTCCTATCAGCGGCTCATAAGTCTTTGAACTGTTTCCTCAGTTCTGTTTTGGTGGAATCGGAACTGAATCAGTTCATTAATCACAGGATCAGATACGCCACACACACACACACACACACACATTATATATATATATATATATATATATATATATTCTATTCCGTTCTATTCTTTTTTTAATTTATTTTCCTCTCTGTGTTTAACCAAGTCTCTGCCTTTCTAAAACAGAACAGCCTCCTGGACTGCAATCAATCTGGTTTCAGAAGTGGATATTCAACCGAGACTGCTCTGCTCTCTTAGTTGTTGAAGCCCTTAGACTGGAAAGATCTGTCTGCTTTTGATCCTTCTTTCAACACTATTGAGAAAGGGAGCAGGTTCCAGTGGTATGAGTCTTATCTCTCAGATATGTCCTTCAAGGTATCTGGGAAAGGTGAGATGTGTGGGGTGCCTCAGGGGTCAGTTCTTGGACCACTCTCTTCTCGATGTAGCCTACGTGGAATCACTAGGTTCTGTCATTCAGAAACATAGCTTTTCAACTCTCATTCCATCCTGATGATCTTATGATAACTGCTCACATCTCAGCTTGTCTAACAGACATTTCTTGCTGGATGAAGGACCGTCATCTTCAACTCAACCTTGCCAAGGCAGAACTGCAGTCCTATAGATTTGCTTTGTTCAACATCAAGAAGATCATTCCCTTTCTTTCAGAACATACTTTACAACTCCTTCTTCAAGCTCTTGTTCTGTCCAGGCTGGACTATTGAAATGCTCTCTTGGCAGGTCTTCCATTCAAACCAGAAAGACTTACTTTTAATGAGCCGAAAAGAATGCTCGTCACACCTTCATTAATTTGTTTAATAATTAGCACTGGCTATCAATAGCTGCTTCTGTAAAATTCAAATCATTAATATATGTCTACAAAGTCACCTCTGGCTCTTTAACTAAATTCATTATTTCAGACTTATGTGCCTCCTAGAAGCTTGTGTTCTGCAAGTGAACACTGCTTTATTGTTCATCTCAAAGAAGCACGGCCACTTTCACAGACTTGTACATGAACTGTTCCCTCCTGGTGGAATGACCTGCCCAACTCAATCTCAGCAGCTGAGTCTTTAACCATTATCAATAATTGACTAAAACACATCTCTGACCCTCTAACTCCAGCACTCTAATCTAATTCTACACTTTAAAAGTGCCCCTTTTAGACTCTATTCATATACTAACTACTTGTTTTTAAAACAAAACAAAACACAAAAACACTAGATATGGTCATCTTTTTCTTAAAATCTTTTTCTTTTTCTTTATTATTATATACTTAACAAAAGCAAAAAAGGCCTCTAAGAATAGCTTGCTCTATTCTTTTTCTAATCTATCTTTTCTTTTTATTTATAAAAAAACAAATTTGGTTAAACTGAGACTTGTTATAACACTTGTATCATTGCTCTTTTGCTGATGTTTGCTTCCATTGACCTCATTTGTAAGTCGCTATGGATAAATGTTTCTGCTAAAGTAAATGTAATGCATTTTGACTCGTTTTAAGTCGGACTGAGTCAAAGGCATCTGAAAGTGAGTTTTGATTAGGTAACTTGTAGTTTCTTGCACAGATTGAGGGTTTCGCTTTACAAGATATTGATTTTATCGTCAGGAGTCGCAGGTATTAATTTTTGTTTCTTTTCCTCAATACTCAAAACCAGGCAGCTGCTGATTTATTTTTAATGAATCACCAAGGACAATGGTTTCAGCTAACAATCTTATTTACTGTTGGACTGAAAAAAGAAGTCACCTACATTTTGTATGGCCTAAGGGTGAGTAAATAAATGGCAGATGTTCAGTTTTGGATGATCTGTCCTTTTAAGAGTCTGTGCATTCAGTGTGTGACATAGCCTATTAGAATGAACCGAACATTCAAGATATTAAGGCAATAATGCCTCACAATTTTTATTTTATATTTATGTAAAATGTAGTTAAATTCACAGTGAAAGCAAAATTAACAATTCTTACTTTTATATTAAATAAATGAATCTTCTACATCCGTCACATATATATTTTTAATTCATGTGTTGCATCACAAGACAAGCAAGTTATGACTTTTTAATGTTTTTTTTATTAAGGGTTATAAGATTACAAGAACCAAAATATGCATGAATGAATGATTCGCAATGAGACTGGTAACATAAATGAGGAAAACTTCTAATATTCACTTTCTTAATCCATGATCAGTCAGGTGTCATTTAGGCCTGATGTCTCCCTCAAAATGACCAAGAGGAAAATTGAGATGTTTAGCATGGTTCTGGCTGAGAATGCTGTTTCTGAAGAGACTGGACACAATCATCAGAGAGCAAGACTTTGTTCGTCCGTGATCAAAAGCAGTGCTTCAGTAAGAACGTACTGTTGGTAGAATTACTCTTTATGTTCAGTTCGGTTCTTGCTGTAAATAGAGACTCCAGATCCTCCAGTTGTCTGTCAGAGTCTCAAGATGGCGCCAGATCCCTCTTCTGACGTGTGTGTGTGTGTGTGTGTGTGTGTGTGTGTGTAGAGTGTATATGTCCTTGATGAACATGTTTATTTTTTTAAAACTGTAAATGTTGTCTGAAGGCGGAAGTGCGTAAGTTGTGTGTTACGCTGGGGCTTGTCTGTCTGAGTGTCCTGAAGCAAGTGTGTGTTGGTTTTGTCTAAGCTGTGTTCTCTCCTCAGTTGAATGCAGAGGGGATGTCTGGCAGTAAGGCGCTGGGCGGCGCGCGGCGGCGGCGGACACGGTGCCGGCGCTGTCAGGCGTGTATGCGGACCGAGTGCGGTGAGTGCCACTTCTGCAAGGACATGAAGAAGTTTGGCGGCCCGGGGCGCATGAAGCAGTCCTGTCTGCTCCGGCAGTGTACCGCAGTGAGTCACTCAGAACCAGGCTTTACACACACTCTCAGAGCCTTCATTATACACATATACACATTAATATTAATATTATTATTATTAACAATTCAAACAGTTGGTGAGCAGAAGTTATAAAAAAGTACCACATTTCAGCTATCATTGTTTACGGGTGGATACACAAAATGTTATTTTATCCTTGCTTCTTGAAAATCCTCACTCTGCTTCGTAACAGCTCCATGTGTCCTAAACATTTAATTTTAATATGGCTTTAACACTATGCATATTAAAGTTTTCATATCACCCTAACTAAGCCAGTAATTTGGTGTTTTTACATGGCATAATCGTAATATTAGTTTACAGTGCCTTTATGGTACAAATTAAGACTCTTTGTATAAGAAGGAAAGTGATGAAACGAGAATCTTCCCTCTGAAGACTTATTGGCTTTCAAGTGAAAAAAAGAAAACCTTGTCAAACAACAATATAAACTGCAAAAACGATTAATTGGTTATTCTACCATATATTGTACTATTAATTATGTTCTGCGATTGGTAAATATTGTAAATTGATAAACCGTTAATTGTCTCAGAGAGCACCTGCAATCCCATTTAGCAACTTTTTATTTACATTTTTTATTTTATGCTTTTAATAATATAGATTGCGTCAAAGCACCTATCAAATACGAGTAATAGAGGGTCAGTAATGTATAATAACTAGATTAAACACTGAATTTTTCAGTTAAAGGCATTTCATAATTGAACTTGTTAGCAACCTTTGAAAGTATGAAAGTATCTTGTGAACCACAAGCCTTATATTAGATCATTTAATCAAACTCCCATTCAAGAAACCCATTGACTTTGGGATGATGTAAGCGGAAGTGCTAACTCTCCTCTGGGTCTAAAGACATGGTAATTGGGCCGCTCTGTGTGAATGTGTTTGAGTTGCTGAGTGTTAGTGCTGTGACTTTGAGCGCGTCTGACAGGGCTAGTGTGAAGGCCTTTGTTGACTGACTATGCTGCCCTCTTCAGCCCGTGCTGCCCCACACAGCCGTGTGCTTCGCCTGCGGTGAAGCAGGGAAGGAGGACACAGTGGAGTCTGAGGAGGAGAAGTTCAGCCTCTCGCTTATGGAGTGCACCATCTGTAATGAGATCATCCACCCCAGCTGCCTTAAGGTTAGTGCCACGCGCTGAGAGGAAGCTTCAAGGAAAGTCTAAGCTAGCTCCTGCTAACACTGCTTGTCTGCTGTCTCCTCAGATGGGCAAGTCTGAAGGCATCATTAATGATGAGATCCCCAACTGCTGGGAATGTCCCAAGTGCCACAAGGAGGGGAAGACCAACAAGGTAAGACTGCACAGACTGCCCGCTTAAAACACTGACATTAACTGACTGTCTGCCACCATTTAGAGCTTCAATTTTATGTGGTGTATTCTGTTTTGTGACATGGATTGTGTTTGCATGTCCAAATTTAAATCAAATGTTTAATCTGCAGTAGGGCTGTCATAATGGCTGTAAAACGAATTAAAAATGTTGTAATTTAAATTGGAAAATAAATAAATTATTGATAATATTAAAGGCAGAATTTCAGTTTGGAAGGGGAAAAAAGCTTTTGGCTTCTCTCCTGAATACAAAATATTATTAATGCATGTTTATTCAAAGCAATAAAATAACCCGACAATCCTAAAAAAATAAAGTGCATAATGCTTATAAACCATACATGATTAAGTCACTTAAACAATTAGAAATAAAACCGCATCGTAGAATTTAAAGGAATAGTTCACCCAAAAATGATACTACTACTCCCTCCCATGCCATCCTAGTTGTATATGAATTTCTTCTTTCAGATGAACACTGCTGGAGTTTTAAAAAAAGGCATCATGGCTCTTCCAAGCTTGTTTAAGGTGGTGGATAGAGGCCATTTATTTTGAAGCTCCATATATCATATATTTACGCAAGTATTGTGTCATAAAACTAGCCTTTACTAACCTTTTTTTGGCTGACCTGTGATGCAGCTTACATCATATGTCAACGCAGAAGTCAGCCAAGTAGCTGGAACTCAGCATTCTTGCGGGAAAAAAAACAGAAGTCAGTTATTTACATCACAGTCTGCTTGAGAGGACATGTGGTAACCCCCTGAAGGGATATAGGTTAGTTTTACATCTCGGTACTTTCAGATATATCAGATTTACAGTTAGAGTTTCAAAACAATGGCCGCTGTCCACCAGCATTACCAAGCCTGGAAGAGCCAGGATAAACTGGACTGACTGTCTTCATCTGAAAGACTGTCAATCCTAGGGTGGTTTGGGGTTGAGTAGTTGTTTGTGGGGTAATTAGATTTTTTTTGTGAACTATTCCTGTAATACAAAGGATGGAAAACCACTCACAAAGAGCACTTTCTTCATTTAAAAACTTTATACTGCTTTTTTTCCCCCATCCTACTGCATCTGACGTTTTGCAGGCGATTTGCAATACTGAAAGCGACTAAGTGCACATGACTATAGGATGTGATATATTGGCCAGCCCTATAATGAAAACAACATCTCTGCATAGATGTTCTTTTTTTTTTCTTTTTTTTTTGAGTGATGTAGCAGTCACACTGCATCCAGTAAGTTCAGCTGGATAAGCTGTGAAGAACATTAAAACACAACGACAGCTACGTCATCTTCGTATCTTGTGCTGCACTGATTAAAGCTGCCTGATACACAACTAACATTCTATGTTTTTATATTATTCGAGAAGTTGTAAATTTGCTCATGTGGGCTTCATCATAGTAATAATAATAATAGTAATGGTGTTTAGGATCAAGGAGATGGTTCAGGAAAGAGGCGCATGGACAATGGTGAGGTGAGCCGCTGGAAGCTGACGGATGAGCCACCGCCAAGTAAGAAGAAGAGCCTGTCTCTGGAGGACTCGTCCCGGCCAGATGGAGCCAAGCGCAAGAAGGACAAGGAACTGCCCCAGGAGAGCGCTTCCAAGAAGAAGGTGAGTAACAGGGCAAGGATTCAGCTCATTTCTGTTATTAGGGCTGTGAGACACTCAACTAAACAATACTTTGCTATTCGACGCTGGAAAGACGTTGTTTTGATGATGTTTTGCTTTACATTTTTACAAAGGTTATATTCAAATGACCGTCATGTTATTGATTAATTTAAAAATAATACTTGGTTACACGTTATTTTAAGGTGGCCTTGTTACTTTGTAATAATACATTTAGGTACTGAGTAATATTAACTAACTACATGTACTTACTATATGGTTAGTTTTTGGATAAGGGTTATTTGCGTTTAATTATGCAAAATTAATTGTTGTTATAATGCTAATTACGTGTAACAAGGAAACCTTAAAATTTAGTGTTACATAATACTTTATACTAGAGGCCAAAAATTTAGGCCCGAGATTCTCTGGCTCGAGCCTGTCCTGTGTCTGACAGCTTGTCACAATTACTAGCCCAAACTCGACCCAAGCCCATCTTTTTCCACCTTCTACCAAAACGTCTTATTCTGCTGTTTCAGCCATTAAAATAGTTCAGTTTTGAGTGGCAGAATGATTAATTATTTTTTTATTAAGCTAATTTAGACATTTTTTGTTTCTTAAATATAAGTTTGTGTTTTTTAAAGTACCAAGCGGCCAGTGGCAGACAGTGAGCTGATCATAAAGTATGACTGAACAATTTAGCCTTCTCAAATCATCACGACTTGCCTTAAAAAATCGGTAGGCATGCTAAAACAGTTCAAACATATAACAATGTTTAAAAAATGCGTAATACGTCATTCAGAACTGTAAAGGGTCTACTTTTATTTGTGTGCGCTGACAGTAAACCTGACTTTATAAAATAAACAACTGGCTTCTCATCTTAAACAGGAGCACTTCACAAAAATGAACCCGAAACTGTATGAAAAAGACATGATTAATATATCTATAGAAAGCTTTAAATTACCACTTAACGATATAATAATAATAATTTTAAAAAAGATAATTAATTAACTCAATTTTGAACTATGGTGTCAAAATTGGCCTGAAGCCCGGCCCGAGGGGCGTAAAAAAGTCAGGGCCCGGGCCTAAATGCAGGGTTCTATTTCATACATATTTCAGGTGGAAAGCAAAATCAAGTTATTTTCATTCTTATTATTCTTAAAAAAAAAAGTGAAAGTGTTTGGTGTCGCCTTTGTCAAAGTGGTATATTAAGATTAATCTTGCTTATGTGCTACTGGTTATGAGGACAACACCAGTTATGCTATCCTGGTTTAAAGTGGAAACACTGTAAATAAAAAAACTTACTTGACAATAACAATTGTTATATCAGTATCTATTCTAATGAATAGATTACTATTTACTTATATAACTTTTAGTTGGCAGAACTCGTCAAGGTTTTCTTGTGATTTTGCTGTCTGTCACAGATGCTTTCATTCACATGAAGTGTGTTTAAACTCTTGGGTGTCTTTCTTTTTCTTCCCAACAGATAAAAGGAGCCCGTGATAAACATCTGAAGAAGGTACATCTGTTATCTTTAGTGTTGAGTTTTGAAACACATAGTGCTGAGTTTCTCTCACTAGAGTAACTTTTTCTTTGACCTCTCTAGCAGAAAGCAAAACCCAACTCATCGGACTCCTCGGAGGCGAACGGGCCGAACTCGTCTTCGGGTGGCGGACACGGCTCTGGGGCAGCACAGGCCTCTACCCCGAGCCAGGACCAGCGCTCACACCACCGCGAGAAACTGGAACGCTTCAAGCGCATGTGCCAGCTGCTGGAGCGAGTGCGTGACTCCAGCTCCTCGTCCTCCTCAAGCTCTGAAACAGACTCTGAGTCGGACTCAGACTCTCCGTCCCCAGCAGGGGGTGCCTCAGAGCCATCCTCCCCTGCATACCGGGAGCGTGAGCGGAGCCGGCGCCTGGCCGAGCTGGGCTTCAGCGCCAGCGAGGAGTCAGAGGGCGAGAGCGTGGCAGCACAGGAGCAGGAGACCGAGGACGAACCGCAGACACAGAGGCGCAGAGGAGAGGGCAGCACCCGGCCAAGGAAGACCCTCGCTGACGCCGAGCCCGACGAGGATGAGGACGACCGTGCTCACAGAGCCCTGGCCCCGTCCTCACCGCTCTCTGCCACTCAGCCGCCCAGCTACGGACACTTAACAGGCCCTGAAGGCCTGTCCTCATCCAAACGCACTAACGGACAGGACGCACGCAATGGGCGCACACGGGTGAGCGGCAGAGAGCTTCAGGAGAAGGAGAACTCCAACAGTAGCGCCGTCTCCAACCATCGGCACGCCGCCGGCAAAGCCGCCCGCGGGAGCAGGGTCCGTGGAGCAGGCCGGCAGGGCCAGAGCGGTCCATGGAGCAAGAGCTCGGCGACGGGCGGATCCGGCACAGCTAACGGCAGCCCTCACCCAGGGAGCATGTCTCTGGCCCCGCCACGTTCACAGCTGCTGAAGAGGAGTGCTGTGGCCGTGCCCTCGCCACCCCGGCCCCTGCAGATGGAGCGCCACTTAGTGCGCCCACCGCCGGCCTGCCCCGAGCCCCACTGCCTGCCACTGGACAGTGGGGCCTCGCACGTGCTTCCCAGGGACGTCTGGCTCCGTGTCTTCCAGCACCTTAGTCAGCGGCAGCTGTGCGTCTGTATGAGGGTGTGCCGCACCTGGAGCCGCTGGTGAGGGACGATACGCACATCACACACACTTCAGAGGGGCCCTCATTTATAGTGAGGTGCATGTCCCTTAAAATGCTAACGAGCTCTACTGACCCTGCCCCTCTCTTAGATAGATAGATAGATAGATAGATAGAACTTTATTAATCCCTCGGGAAGGTTCCTCTGGGAAATTTTTGTTTCC
>JAUMHI010000064.1:76625-87482 GCA_032359435.1 Enteromius unitaeniatus
ACTTTACAATAACAGTACATGAATTATCATGTACTAATACAGGAATTAACAATTTCTTGACTATAAACTAATGATGAATTAAGACATGTATTAATCAAGAACTAACTTAACTACAACATGACAACTGCATGAATAACACCACCTCAATTACATGTTAGTTACTGCATGTTAGTTAATGTATTAATTAACAATTTGTGGTAAACTAAATCAAATATGCTTTTATGGCACAACATTTTTTTATAAATTTGCCACCTGCAGCTGTCACGTCAGTGGCGGATTTAGGCATGAGCGAACGGGGCTGTCACCCAGGGCAGCATTTTTTGGGGGGCGGCACAATTGGGCATTAAAATCATCTGCGCCTCTAAGCGGTTTTGTATTATCTATCATAGCCTACCTGTGACTATGGCGTTAAAATAGCTTAGTTTCAAATCTAGCGCACATAAAAACAAGACGTGCGCGTATACACGCACAGAAAACCATTCTTGCAAGCATTTCTACACAGCTAGAGCACACAACACTATGATCGTGCAAAAACGTGCTCTCACGAGAACGCTGCTAAGCAGGGCTCGGGTGCTTTGGAGACAGGGATCAAATATCAGATATCTCTGGTCATGTTCAACACATGCCGCTTATTATGGCTTTAGGAACAGTGTGTTTGTGTGTGTGGGTGTTTTTTTTATTAATAATTAATCATTTAAAAACAACAATACAACACCAATACATATTTGTAGTAGAATATAAAAATCATCTATAAAACATAATGAATAGTCTAGACATTTCAATAATCGAGAATCAATTTAGAATACTGTAATAATTCGGCAGTAAGTGCTGGCAGCCGGGTGCATTATGGGTATTTCTTGAGAGTTTACTTATTTCTGTTTCAATTAAGCAAGACAGTTGGATTTTTGTATTAGTGATGTTATGTGTGTTTATGTTCAAGTTAGTTTGGGTGGGTTGGGAGAGAGATGTGTAGGGGAGTGACTTCTTGATATTGGGGCGGCATTGAAAGAGGGATTTGCTCAGTGAGTAATTCCATGTTGAAATGCCACTGTGTCACATCATGAATTCATTAGTTGTTAATTATGTCAGGACTTTACTTGGGGGGGCACATCATTACTAATTTTTCAGTAATTACTTATAAAATAACATGAATTCATGACTTGTTAACATCCTTAAAAGGTTATCAATTACAATTGTTTTATACATATTCAGCTCATCTAAATGCTCATCAGATATTTGGTACTTTTCGGGGGTTTCTAAAGAAGTGAAATAGTAGAGGTCCTGTGGCTGTATTTGGATGTTAAAGGAACTGAATAGTAGGAGGAATGTTGACATTTTGAAGAGGCAATAGTGGCCCAAAAAAACAGCAAGAGCACAAGAGAAACATCTGACTTCAGTGCATTATTATGTATAATGACAGTAAACCAATTTATAATATAACCAAAAAGATGATCATTTTCTCTATGATTTTAATTTGGAAAATTGTGTCAGGTTAATTATAATGAAAACATTATAATAGGACGAAAGCGGTGGAATCACTCAAAACAGGATGAGATGAACTTGTTTTTAATTATGAACGCATTATTGTTTGGTGGATGAGTTAGGTTAAATGTAAATATTGCAAGAAGTTTTCTGTCATTCATTGTGGTTTGTGACAGCTGAAGATGGCAGATCTATAAACAATTTTGTGCCATTAAAGCATATTTAAATTAGTTAAATTAGTACCACAAATTGTTAATTAATACATTAACTAACATGCAGTAACATGTAATTAATCTGGCGTCATTCATGCAGTAATTCATGTGAGTCATGTCGTAGTTAATTTAGTTCTTGATTAATTTATGTCTTAACTCATCATTAGTTTACAGTCAAGTAAATGTTAATTAATGTATTAGTACATGATAATTCTGTAATGTTCTGTTCCTGAGCATCAATGTTCATCAGTGTCAGGGTCTCACCGGAGTGCCGGTAATGCACTTCTCCATAGCGTATGTCATCCAGTCTTTCCCGGATCTCTCCTAAAGCTGCTTTCACGTCCCCAAGTGAAAAGTGCAGAGACAGGTCATCCACCTCACGCATGTCCATATCTGAGTCCTGCAGAGGGCTGTTGGCCTCCTCAAAACTCTGCCCAAAAAAAGACCATCATATTCATCAGAATCTGGTGTAGAGTGTAGGATTATAAATTTAGAAATGGTTAAACACAAGTTTCCCATATAACAGTATAAAATTGAAAGTCATTTATTTTTTGTCATTTAGATTCTAAGAACAGGAAGACAATAGCCTTTTGTCTTTATGCAGTTCCTAAACATGTGGCAAGCTTTCCCAAGCTAAGTGTGAATGCAAATCCTTTCAAAGTTTAGCTGTGCCTTTTGCTTTAAGGTTTCTATATCACCTATGCATTTGAATAACACTTGTGTGCTAACTCAGATCAAGGCTGGGAAAGTTTCATCCAAAGCCATTTGTCTTTGGCCATTTGTACTTATACTCCTCCTCTTTGAAAATGTATTTAAACCACAAGATAAGTTAGAAAATTCAGATTTTACTTTGATGAGTGCAGTGCACTGAGTGTTTTTTTTATTGAGTTCTCACAATAAAGATAATTTTGCTTCCAAATCCAAAGTCTGTCTCCTGGTCGTTCGTGAAAAAGAATACAACAAGAGGAACATGATGAAAATAGAACACTGCATGCACGCCTTTTTCAGAGGTATACTGAAATAAAAAACCCCAGAGCATAGTTCTGGTTTCTACAGTAGCTGCTGTCACTCAGAGGTAGGGTTGCATGTAGGGTAATAGGCATTATTAAAATGTACAGTAACAACATTTAATTGACAACAAAAAAAGAGATAAACACACACACACACACAGAATGAGGGATGTTTGTGTACCTGAAGGAAGCCGATGTGGTCATCAGACACCGCCTGTTTCTCGAGACGTCCCCTGCGCACCTGCAGCTGTGCTAGCTTTGTCTCCAGCTGCGTGACCATGCTCTGTCCTCGTCCAATTACAGCCTCTCTCTTCTCCTCGATCCCACCCACAAGCTCGCCGTGGATGCGGTCCACCGAGTGTGTGAGGTCAGACAAGACCTGCTTCACCTCGGACAGCTCGGCCTGAGCGTAGCTCTGTCAAATACACAGCTCACACACTCAGAGGACAATTCTATATATGTGCGTGTGTTTGATTCGTCCATGTGCTGCAAGCTGTGCAGTGACAGTAAAGGTTATCCATAGAATACCTGCAAGGCGTGAAGTTTGCTCTTCACCTCAGTCAGCTGGCCATTTCTTTTGTCAATACATGTCTGAAGGTCCAGTTCTGTTTTTCCCAGGAGTCTCTATGAGGTGAGAGAAACACAAGGTCTCTTTCATTTAAAGTCTCTTCTTCCCTCAGTTATTTTTTGTGTTGGACTAAATATCAGTTATATATTAAAGATTATGTTCTGCTGCTGAAATATGACTGCGGCACTGAAAGGCCTCAAAAGTTTCCAAGATACAGTTGTGTCATTTTTTTATATGATTATTTGAAATCTTATAATTTCAGTGTACAGTAAGTCTACAGTTTCTTTCTTTTCTTTCAAAAAAAAAAAAAACCTAACTATAAATTAGAAATGTTAAAGTAATAGTCCACCAGAAAATTCTGCCAATTCTTCTTAAATTATATATTTAACCTGTCATTGCAATCATGTATGAGATTTTAACTTTTCACTTTTACAGAGTTTTACCAAAGAAAAAATATATTACAAATAAACACATCTTTGGAGGATATTTTAAAGAATGTTTGTAACCAAACAGTTGATGGTAGCCATCGATGTTCATAATATTATTTTATATATATTCATATATTGTTATATGGGCTGTAAGTAATTACATGGTGTGGCAATGAATTAATCTAATTAATCCCAAATTAAATTTGACTATAAAAATATGCACTAAAGATTATTTAAGATATTATTGTGTTAAATGGAAATGTTTTAAGTAGACGTTACAAATATATACATTTTTTATTTGATTCAAAATAAAATGTATTACACATAAACATTTTGGCTAAGGAGTTGTTGCCCTGCATTGTATTTGGCAAGTCACTGTATAAAATCCAAGATGAAATACTGACCAGTGCGTTAACTCTTTAAAATATTTTAATCATGTTTTCATAACTTATCAATGAAGTTACCAAGTTGCCTGTTATTTTAGCTTTGTTATATAGAGAATTAAGTATTTTTGTGTTCAACAGAAGCTCGTACAGGTTTAGAACAGCTTGGGTGAGTAACAATTGGCAGTCAGATTTTTGCTGGTCTAACAATTCTCTTGGTTCTGTAGTTTGTAGCTGTGCTAGAAGTCACCTGTTTGCTGGCGCGCTCTGTCTGCACTGAGACAGTGATGTGTGTGCGGTGCTCCTCCAGTACACAAATGGCACAGATGCACTTCTGATCTGTGCGGCAGTACACCTCTAGCAGCCGGCCGTGCTCAAGACATGTGCGGCCGCGCAGGGCCTCGTGGGGCTCCAGCAGGTGGTGCGAGGCGTAGAATGACGTCTGCTGGTGTGGCACCACGTGGAGCTCGCAGTATGATGCTGTGCACGTCAGACATGAGCGCACTGCTGGCTTCTTCTTACCACTGCAGATGTCACATAAAATCTGCTCGGCTTCGGCCACAGAACCGGTGGCAGCCACTCTCAGCCTGGGCTTGGGCTGAGGAGGCCCGCCATACTGCATCTCTTTATACTTGTGGGTGATTTGAGCGAACACCCGATTGATGCTGAGTTCCGGGCGCTCCTCGAACACCCGCTTACACAGAGGACAGCTGCAGACGGAGCTGGATGCCCAGTAGCCTCCGATGCAGCCCTGGCAGAAGTTATGTCCACATGGAGTCGAGACCGGCTCGCTGAAGAGGTCCAGACAGATGGAGCAGGTCAGCTCCTGCTCTGAGAACAGATCACTGTCTGGCTGGGCCATCCTAGAAGACATCAAAGACCCATGCACTGAAAAAAAAACATCCATCAGCCTCTGATGCTGACTTGTTGTTGATTTACATTAAAATACTGGGTGTATTTTAAACTCAAATGATATTTCTTTCCCCTGTTGGAAACTGGTGGTGCTACAGTCATCAAAAGTCTGACCGAGGCAGTGATACCGTGTAGTTTATATACATTTTGGTATAAAATATAAACGCACCTTGGTCATGACATTATATAAAGCATGCAAATAAAGTATTCAGGTATGGCAACCTGTCCTGTTCTACCAGTCAGCATAAAATCAGCATAACTAGTCAAAGACTGGGGCAGAGGCACCAAGAGCAATTCTAAACAAAAGGTGAGAGACACAGTAATCTGGCTCATTTGATTTACAATAAAGAGAACAGGAACTGACAGAAACCTCTCGCTACAAGCATAACTTGAGAAACTACTTATATCACTTATCTTTACATGCTAAATACAATGTACTTCACCTTAGTTTTTCATGATTGTATGGCAGGACATCAGATCAGTAGATCTAAAACACATTCAAATTTGTAGTCCCACACCCCCCTTTAAAACATATTGGTTTTTGTATGGGCTTGAAGGCATGTGTTCTTTATATGTGTGGTCTCTATAGACTCTAAAGATGATGAATGGTATTCACACCGATTTCTAATAATCTCATATTTTAAATATTTCAAGTTTAAAGCAGATCTACACACATGCAGAAATGTGTTTTGCGCTGGTTGTCTGTGTCAGTAACCAGTGTGCTGTAGACATCTGGACTGTTTTTATATATTGTTTTGTGTGTAAACTGGTGTTAATCATTACAGTCACCTGCAGTCACCTGAAATATTTTTGATTACTACTACTTTAGAATTCCATTACTATTGTGTATCATAGATATCACAGTAAACACTATCACTAAACCAACATTAATCACCATGAAGCAGGTCTTCACAGGCAGGTGTGTAGTGATGAATGCTCAATCACACAGCACTTAACACACAGACACATCTCAGAACAAAGGTCATGTACACAAACATCTTGTAAAATGCAGAAAATCAGGTTTAACTACGTCTGCTTGCGTTTCTTTACTGAGGTTCTAAATACTGTTCCATTACACAGCACACAAACTAAATCTGCTTCTTACTTTTTTTAGTTATAGACACTTGCATGGCTCTCTTTATAAGTCCAGTGTCTGCTTTAAGCGTACAGATCGATAGATCTGACCGAGTGACTCCAAAACCAACACTAACCGAAGAACACTAACAAACATGTTAAAAAACATGTCAACTTGAACACTGCTGTTAGATGGTTAATGAAAGAATCATCTATCAATGAAAATGATTTCACTGAGAACTGTGATAATGATTTCTGATATCACAGTTGTAAACTCTAGTGATCTGCAACAGCCTACAAAAACAGAAACTCCATTGTTGACTATACTGGAGGTTAAAGCAGGTTGATGGAGGGATCCTCAGCAGCTCAGTGAGTATATTCAGCTGACTTACCTCTGATGCTGTATTGAATCCTACTGTTTGTGTGCTGTGGATCTCTGTATCCTGACAGCGCAGGTCTCTGTGTGCATGCTTGTGTCTTGTGCATGAGCCTGTCCAGTACAACATGTTTTCCTTCAGCACTCGCAGGGATTGGCCACGGCTCCCGAAAGCAGTTGAGTAAGTCTGACAGGCTAGGCCAGTGTGTGTTAGACACAGCCCAAATATGTGAGAATGCATCAAGGGAGGACATTACACTTTCAAACATGGGCAGATGAGACAGGACCAGTCAAAGTGATCCACTGAATGACACATTAAATTACAGAAGATTCAGCTTTAGATGGTTTGTGAATGACTTCCACCAGAAAGCGCGGAAGCACACATCCAACAACACTTGAGACAGGAAAGCCTGTGTATTTTATAAAACAAAAAAAGAGCTTGAACACCTCCCTAAATTAAGCCTTAGTATAGCTCAAAGGCTTCTTCACAGTGATGTCATAAAAGAACTATTCAGTCAATGGTCCTTTAAAGAACCATGTCTTTCCTTTTTATAATCTGAAGAACATTTTGCCAAAAAGAAACACAAAAGTTCTTCAGGAACCATTTAGACAAAAAAGATTCTTTCATTTTTAACAGTGTGTAGTATTTTATGCAGTTCAGAACTACAAACATGGCAGATGTTCATTAGACAGATCGCTAGAAAGGGACATCAAGAAAACTATTTAACGTGTGTTGTATGCATCTGAAACAACATTGGTAACTTAAAAACTGAATTGATCAGCAACCAGCACACAAATCAGATCACAACAGAAAAAGAATAATAATAACAACAACAATAATAAAAGTAACAAAAACACATCAAAAGAAAAAACAAAAGAGTAAATCCATGCAGAATATTCATCACAACACATAAAGGAGGAAAACAAGAACCATGCCCAATTTACATCATATTTAACTGGATAAATCAACCAGAAAGCTAGATAAATAAATATGGGATACTAGAATAACTAGATAAATAAAGGGGGGTATGGAGATTTATATTTTATTTTTTATACCGTTTTTGGGATTTTCACTAACTCTCAATTAAGAACTTAATGGCTCTTCCCACATTCTTTTAAATGACACATGATGAAGCATAAACTGTAACTTTGCAAATGTCTGAAAGGGCCTTACAAACTAAAATCACCATATTAATTTCTTACAGATGTTGGAATCAATCAATCACTTTTATTTATAATGCTTTTAACAATACAGATTGCATCAAAGCACTGAACGTTATCAAACAGGAGAATAGAGTGATGGTAATGTATAATGACAAGATTAAACTATTTATTTGTCAAATACAGAGATGGTCTCTGCAATCAAAACAACGAAAATCACTAGAAATTAGGTGCCCAACTAAGCAAGCCAGAAGTGACAGCGGAACCAAAAACCTATTCAAAAGAGAATGAAGAAAAGAAAAAAACCTTGGGAGAAACCAGGCTTAGTTGGGGCCAGTTCTCCTCTGGCCAGATGCCCAGCATCTAATCTTCAATTCAATATTAAGCACATGTCAGATTGTGCAAAGGACTTGTAGTGTGTGTGTGTTTGTGTGCATTTGGCTCAGGTTATCTGTAAATATATGTAGTCTATTTATAAAGCGTGCAGAACATCCACCGAATAAAGCATTACAATCAAACCTTGAGGTCATAAACGCATGAACATTTCTGCATTTGAGGTTGAGAGCATAGGACACAATTTAGATATGTTCTTGAGATGGAAAAATTTAGTTTTACAGAGGCTTTCTTTGGAAACATTATTTTCCAAAGAAAAATTGCTATCAAACAGCACACCTAGGTTCATAACAGATGAAGAAAAACTGACAGAGCAGCCTTCAAGTGTTCTAGATTATTACATGTTGGGTTTTTAGGTCCGATAATTAGCACCTCTGTTTTTTTCAACTTCATTGTCATTGTGCAGAGTACATAGCCAATGAAATGCAGTTGGCATCCAACCAGTAAGTGCAAATACAGAATATATAAAAAATATATATAATAAATATGTGTATATACATCACACTATAAGGCAACTAGTGCAAATATGAGGTAGAATAGTAGAGGCCTGCTCAATTAACTGTGAATACAATGTAAGGAAAGTGAAACAGAAGGTGCATTATAGGTGCACAAAATTAACATAGGGACATATATATATGAGGCTCATGACCACAGTGCAAATGTCTTCAGGAGGTAGAAAGGTGCAAGGTGATGTGCAAAAAACAACGTGTAAAATACAGATGGGGTAGGAACCTTTTTTTGGTAGTGCTCAGCGCCTGAAATTGGAATTCAGTAGCCTGACAGCCGAGAGAAAGAAACTGTTTCTGAGTCTACTGGTGTGACAGCGAAGTGTCCTGTACCGTCGCCCTGATGGGAGAAGGGTGAACAGTTTATGGTGGGGGTGAGAGGAGTCTTTGATGATACTTCTCGCTCTCTTTAGGCAGCGTTTGTGGGAAATGTCTTTGAAGGCAGCCCAGTACCAATGATGTATTTGGCATTTTTCACCACCTGCTAAAGGGCTTTCTGGTCAGAAGCAGTGCAGTTCTCATACCACACTGTGATGCAGTTTGTAAGAAGCGGTAAAAGTTCAGCAGTATGTGGGGGGCCAGGTGTGCTTCCTTTAGTTTCCTAAGGAAGTAAAGGCGCTGTTGTACCTTTTTGACCAGTGTCAAGGTATTTATTGTCCAGGAAAGAAGGTGAACTTGAAGCTGGTCACACGTTGCAGTTTTACCCCATCAATGCAGATGGGAGTGTGTGTGTGGTCTTTCTTGGTCCGTCAGTGGTATACAATCAGCTCTTTGGTCTTCTGGGTGTTCAGTGAGAGGTTGTTGTTGGCACACCATATTGCTAGATGCTGAACCTTGTCCCTGTAGGCTGTCTCATCATCATCGCTGATCAGGCCTACCACCGTGGTGTCATCTGCAAATTTACTTATGGGGTTTGAGCCATGCACAGGTATGCAGTCGTGGGTGAAAAGGGAGTAGAGGATTGGGCTCAGCACACAGCCCTGTGATACTCCAGTATTTAAAGTCAGGGTGGAGGAGGTGCGGTTACTGATTCTAACAGACTGTGGTCTGTTAGTGAGAAAGTCGAGGGTCCAGTTACAGAGAGAGGGGCTGATGCCAAGGTCAGAGAGCTTGGAGATCAACTTGGATGGGATCACAGTATTGAAGGCAGAGCTGAAATCAATGAACAGCATCCTGACATACGTGTTGGTTCCATCCAAGTGTGTCAGGGCAGATTGGAGAGCTGACGCAATTGCATCGTCGGTTGACCTGTTGGTTTTATAGGCAAATTGATGTGGGTCTAGTGTTGGTGGCAAGTGTGTTTTTAGGTGGGAGAGGACCAGCCTCTCAAAGCACTTCGCTACGATGGGAGTGAGGGCAACGGGGCGAAAGTCATTGGGGGTCATAGCACTTCCATGTTTTGGAACAGGAATAATGGTTGCAGTTTTGAAGCAGTTGGGTACAGTGGCTTGGGCCAAGGAGAGATTGAAAATGTTGGTGAAGACCTCAGCCAGCTGTTCTGCACAGGACCTAAGCACTCGGCCAGGAATGCCATCAGGGCCAGCAGCTTTATGTGCATTCACTTTTTGCAAGGTGGAGCACACATCACTGGTGGAAAGTGTGAGCAGCAGGTCGTCAGGAGGCAGCACCAATTTGATGGGTGGTTCTGTGTTTACACGGTCAAAGCGAGCATAAAAGTGATTCCTTGTTCATCCAGGGTTTTTGATTGGGGTACATTCTAATTAGTTTCTGGGAAGTTACCTTGTCAATCTGTTGATGTGATGTAAAACAGAGTTGGTGTAGGTATTTACATCTGTGAGTTCAGTGTAGCCTCAGAGGCAAAAGCATTCCAGTCTGTATTCTGAAACTTCTGCTGTAGAGAGGAGTCTGCTTCTTCCTGCCAAATTTAGCATTAGCATTCCGGGGTACAACCAGCTGCAAATTTCAGAATTTGCAGCTGGTTGCAGATGGCTGCAGTAACCTGAAGAAGCAGATTCAGATTGCTCATCTCTTCGGGGTCCCTGTGGTTGTTGCTCTTAATGTTTTCAGGTAAGAATGGATATATTTGAAAAATTCACTGCAACGTTCATTTTCTTACCAAAACATGTAAAAAAAATAATAATAATAAATCATGGTTCATTAGACCATTTAAAAATAGCCATGTTTGATTTTTACAATATTAGAGTATCAAGAGTTAAAGGGATAGTTCAGTCAAAAATGAGGAGGAAAAAAAAAAGACTAAGGTCTTACGGGTTTGAAACAACATGAATGTGAGTAATTAATTTATTTTCCTTTATGGTTGAACTATCCCTTTAAAGAGTGTTTGATTTAAAATGGCAATATATGGTGTCCCAATTGAGCCTATTTTCACTT
>JAUMHI010000064.1:100306-138003 GCA_032359435.1 Enteromius unitaeniatus
AATTCTGCAACACACTCGCTCCTTTCTACAACACACTTTCTCCTGAACACTACACACTATTTCATACAGAAGACACTGTTCAAAAATGAAATCTCAGGATACCATTGGGAAAACTCATCTATTAAAAATTCAAAATACATTGGGTAATTGCAACCACTCAAATATACACCTTAAGGCACTTACTTGCAAAACTGAACACCAATCAGCCAGCTACAAAAGCCCTCAGTTTAGCCATTTTAAGAACTTTGCAAGTATGGATGGAGGGAGAGCAATAGCAAGAGGAAGAGGAAGAGGAGGAAGAGGAGGTCAAGGTCAAAGAGGCCCAAGATGCACAGACTCATATTTCTAATGATATCAGAGTAACTTTGGTGGACCATGTCATCAACCATGGCCTGGCTATGAGGGAAGTTACATTTTGACAAAGGAATGTTAGGTTTTGATAGCAGAGTTTAGTTTTTTTAAAGTAGAGTTTCAATTTGACACAGATGTGAATGGTATATTTCTCAGTGTTGTGTCATGTTTACTTGTGTTTAGAGTTTTGGCACAATGAGCGAAGTTTTGCAAAATGTGTTCAAGCAACGGGCAAAAACTGTAATCTTAAAAGGGTCCTAAAATGCAACATATCAGTATTTAATTTTATGTCTATAAAATTCGTTTTTTTCTTTTTCATTCTCTGTAAAAACACTCAATCTAAAAGGTGTTTTCACCTGCAGAAACCTTGACAGTCCCTACATCTTTCTCTAGAAAGCATGGGTAACTTACAGGTGGATATGGTGTCCTGGATGGAGTCGCTTTCGTCTTGTCCGAGTACAGACATGACACGCACCTCATAGGTGGAGCCGGGAGACAGCGCTGAGAGCGGCAGGCGGGCAGTTTCTGAGTCCATGCTAACAGAGATTGGCTCACCTGACATTACACCAACAACACACATACAGACCACAAACACAAGACACTGTCAATCCACAAGGCATAAACGAAGGACTTAAATGCTTGAAAATGTCTATTTCTTTTCAGCAGGATTAATTTTCAAATGAAATGTACAGGCCTGTTGAAAAATTCAGTATATGCTGGATAAGGTATATTTTGAAGCATGGCAGCTGGCTTAAGCTAATTATGAGCAGGAGTTACTTGCTTAGGATGTGCCCATGACCAGCTAGGAACCAGCTCATGACCAGCTTAAACCAGCACATGACCAGCTAAGAACCAGCTTAAACCAGGGAAAGCAACCGCATATTAAAATCAACTGCAAGTTGTTCTGTATGTAAAGACGACTCATACTTGAGAAGACTCATTTTCGTCTTTCACATCACTGAACTGTGTGGAAACATTGAAGTATCCGTGTTACTTCCCATTTCAAACCCTTTAAGTCTGCGTGAAGAGTTACTTGTTATCGACTTACTTGTTTTGACTTACTGCCTTTCCAACTGAAATAACATACTAAATAGAGGATGGGGTTATATCTTGTTGCTCCTCCTTTTCAAGGTCAAGGATCTTCTGGCCAAGCCTTTGAACTGGAAAGGACTTGTTTCTATTACTTTGAGCTGGTAGTTTCATGAAGGGTTTACATTACCTTCTTGCATGTGAGTGTACGTGATCTTGAATCCCGACACCTTGCTCTTGGGTTTGATCCAGGACACCATGAAAGAGTTGTCGGTGACATCGCTGAAGGCGAGATTGGATGGAGGCTCAGGGCCTGGGTACAAAGCATGAAACACAGATCAAGATCAGAAAGAGACAGAAAAGACAAAGGCAGAAGAAGATAAAAAAACAAGCTGACAGATAAACAAGAGGTCAGAATCAGAAGAAAATTAATGTAAAAAGATGTAAGGACGAATACAAAACCAGAATAAAACGTTAAGCAGTACTTGTTTACTTGCATTCACAGATCTCTTGTCTCTGTGACAAACCTTACATACATGTCTCAGAAATAAGGTTGGCTATTGGTTATTTGAGTGGAAACACAAGTGTATATATGTGCAGTCGAAACATATATACAGTATATAGGCCACCGCCTATACAGAGCCCCACAGAAACGTCACAGTTAATGACTGACATGAAATCCTGCACAGGAGCAAGAAAACACAAGCATGACATTATGATGCTGATGCTGCTCTTTTGAACCTGGAGAGGAGAAGAAAAATGCAAAGAAGAGATGAGTGAGGAAGTGAAGACACTGAGGAGGAAATGTGGTGAACGGCCGTCAAGTCATTTCATTAAAAACAGCACATATTGTGTCTTGTTGGCCAACATTAAACAGGTTATTTTACGTGAGATTCAACCACTGCTGTTGCTTTGAAATTAAGGGGCAACCATGGTCTTACCCTGGACTGAGGGTGAGTGATGAGGGAGACATGAAGATGGCTGACTGTAATCTTACCCTGGATGAGAGAAGATCAGAGCAGCGTGAGCAGGACTGTCTCATTAATATCTCTTACTGTTTGTACCAGATATCTGTTTTGTTCTGCTTTTCCATCTCCTGAATAGTCATCAGAAGGAATATTCCAGGTTAATATTCCCAGATCCATACACGTAAACCTCAGCATCTGGAGCATGTTGTCGATTGTCACAGAAAATAATTTAGTCTGATCCCTCCATTTGTAAAGGAGAACAATATCATTTACAGTAATGCAGTGGACGCATTTACCTTGGTTTAAAAGCAAATGCTTGCATTATGTTACAAAGAAAAAAAATGTTGATTCTGAGTGTGACTCCAGTGCCCAACATATTACCAGAAAAACACACTTTAGAATAAAATACCAATGGCTGAGATTTATCATTGCATTGGGCTGTTTATATTGATTTAACTAATAACTAGTACAAACAAAAGAAATGGATTTCATAAGATTTTTTACATTTTTACACAGAAGGACAAGCTGAAATTATTTTCTGTCATAATCAATAGAGTGCTACAGATGCTGCTTCTAACCAAAACTCAATTAATAAAATATATTTTGTATTAATCAGTGCTTGCTCTCATATAAAAAAAAGATCATTCTCAAAAAAAAAGTTACGTTAAATGAAATTGATCCAAAAATACACTACATAAGTATTGAGTAGTGGCCGTCATAACAAAAATGCATTTGTATAATCCAGTGTTAATATTAGTTGTGAACAGTTAGTTATTATTACCATGTATGGAGACAATGTTATGGTGAAACTATTAAACTTTTTGTTCATAGTTTTCATATTTGCATGATAGGACTGTGTGGACAGACATAATGGCAGGCACAGATTTTCCAAAAGAACAGAACATGACATACTGTTCTTTAACAGATAAATAATTTATGATTGTTAGGGGTGTGAGTTTTTGCATTAGAATCAAATCTACTATTAATTTATTGTAATTTATCAAAATTCAGTAATTTTCCAAAATTTTACTGCTCAGTAAGTAGGCCACACATTGTCCACAAAAGACCTAATGCAAAAGGTTAGCGCTGAGAACAAAGGTGTTATACTCACACATTTATTGACAATGACACAATTCACATTGCATGGATTTTAATCAAAGCTTCAAAGACGTTGACTTTGATTAAAAATCCCTTGCTAGTCAAGGGTTTACTGTACTCAGCATGGAAAGCAACAGTGCTGACAAGCTTAGCAGTAAACTGAAGATATTCAGAAATATTTCCTTAAAATGACTACATTGATCATTTACAGAGCTGTTTAGCCATACTGAAATTTTGTTTTGGGTACCTGTATGTACGATGAGGTTGTATGGTTGTGAGTGAAACGCTGGTCCTTTCCCAAAGATGGACACAGAGTACCTGGTCTGTGGTGAGAGATTTGCCATTTGGTGTGAGCGGGCTGTTCCAGGGAGAACTGTAGTAAAACTTGTAATGTTTTCTCCAGTCTTGTTCATCTGTGTACTCTGTACATCAGGCACGAGTTCATAGACTGTACTTTTTTCCTGGATCAAACTACTTTTCTTTGCTGCTGTCTTAAGGCCCTTCTTATTATCATCATCATCATCCTTTCCATTTTCCTTACTCTCCTCGTTCTCATCCTTGTCTTTGTTTTTTGGTCCAATCTCAGTTTGAGTGATTATGAAGTTTTTGAACTTTCCTTTCGGTGCACCCCATATTAGTACAAAGCCTGTTGATGTCACATTGTTGACCCCTACATGTTCAATGGAGCCATGTGTTTCACTCAACACATATTCCTGAGGGCTATTATCATTTTCCGTGGGATGGCCTGTGGAAGAACTGTCAGAGTTTCCTTTTCCATTCTGACTGATGCTTAGGCTCTCTTGAGTATTACCTCCATGTTTTATTTGGGAATGCCTGCTGAATGATCCCTTGGTCCTGTTGAGAATTAAATTTGGTCTAAGCTTAATACTAGTGCCATTTTCTTTTGCAGGGGTTAAAGCGGCATTTACTGATCGGTTAGGACCACCTTGGTTGATAGTTCTGTTGTTTTTGATAATGGGTTTTGAAGGAAAATAACGTCTTATGGGTCCCAGACGGGGTGGCTCAAGTGACCCTAGAATTGGCCTTGTACGGTTCTGAAAAGGACGGCGAGGATATAAATCTCTAAACTGTGTGCGCTGATATGGCATCAGATTTGATCCTTCGACGCTTCTGTTTTTTATAGCATTGTTTTTTTTCGGGGGGGATTTGACTGGCATAGGAGTCAATGGCGAAAAAGTTGGAGTCTCAGTTATGGGCTTGTGAACATGTTCAGGAGTTGAATCTTGGAATTGTCTTGTGGGTGGAATTAAATTTAGCACTTCCTTCTCAACTTGTGGTTCTTTTGCAAAACGAGAGGGGATGGGACTAGATGAAGATTTATGCTTGTGTTTTTGTGTCTCTAAAGACGATGAAGAGGAATTTAATTTATAATGCGGCCTACCTAGTATTGGTGGAGAAGCCAGACTTGGAGTTTTTGGTCTAGTTGGCTGCCTGGGGACGGATGAAAATGCTTGCATACTGTTTTTTCTAGGTGGTCTTTTTGCTGTTGACCAATTTCTTGCTGTATGTTGATTCACTCTCCCAGGTTTTGTCAGTGATTGAGGTGTATGGGGGTGATGACTGTGTAGGGATGGAGAAGCAGATGTGGTGCTGAGGGGCTGGTAAAGTGTTGTCTCAGGCAGTTCGGTTGTAAAGGGAGTGCCATTCATTACATTTGCACTCTTTTCGACTGTATCTTCATCAATTCCCTCCTCTCCTTCTTGCTCTTTCACACTTCTTCTGACTTCAGATGTCTCAGCTTTGGGCCCTGTAACACCCAATTTATCAACTGCAGAGCCGTCTGTCAGAAGTTTCTGTAAGAGATCATTTACATTTAAATGGCCAACTACAACTACAGTCAGATTTTTGGTCAGTGTATTGCCATCTGGCATGTTTCCATGTATCTTTCTGTACCCAACTAAAACCTTTCGAACACATTTTGACCCATTAATATAGGCTGTAAGGTTTTTTTCTGTTGTAACTGTTGGCTCTTCAGTTGATTCAGTAGTGTTTGTGAAATGCAGTGGGGTAGCAGATGGAGTGGCCATGTGTTTTTGGAAGCTGGAGCTTGGACTGACATGTCCGGGTGTCTCGACATATTCTGTTCTAAAGTTGGTTTCAGCATTTCCCTCCCGAGATTTGGTCTCTTTCATTGTCAGTGCCAGTGGTTTACCACCAGAGATAGGAGAAGGTGATTCTACATTAGGGTTTCTTGGTCTCAGAGGATGCCATGGTATTGATTTATTTGAAAATGGTACTACAATTCCTCCTTTTGATCCTATCTGGGAAGAATTTAAATGTTTTATCCCTGAGCTAAGAGGTCTTCTTATTGTTTGTGTATCAGATCTGGCAACCATCCAATGGGGTCTTTTTTGCCCATTTCTAAGAAGTATGAGTCTGCTCATATTTCTTGCTCTTTCTGGATTTTCAACCTTTCCTTTTGTCACTTGGCCCCCTTTGCCCAGTCCTTGTTTTTGCATGAAGATTGTTGTGTTTGTAAGCCTTGATGTCTTTTCTTTGTTGTTGTCGGTTGGCATCTCCGTGGTCATCCTGGTCACGGGCACAGAGACATTTCCTAAAGGCATGGATCAAGTTCAAAATATGGATTTAACATTAACTTCTCTGTAACAGCTTAGCTGAAGAAGGAAATCCTGTTAATAAAAAAGCCGGTGTTAATGCAGCAGGTTAAGTCAGTTATCCATTGGGGTGACCACTGTCATTGTGACATCAGGAAGTCCTATAGAAAACTGGAGTGGTTTAAATTTTCTGCAAGAAAGAAGAAAGGTAAAATATTCCTGGAGAGATGGAAAATGTGGCGTTGCTGGTTAGAGTGTGTGTGAGGAGAACTGTCTATATTTTATTCTTCACAAAAACAAACAAAAAAATATAATCATGCAAATTTGGAAAAGGAGACTCTCTTTTATAAACAAAGTGCTGTCTTGTCACTTTTAAAACTTAATCACAATAGCCTGAACATTTCAACAGTGAGGACACTGGATGGTTAATATGACAGATTGACTGTACACAATCAGCATTGTGTTGAAAAATTTCCAGTCTCCAATAAAAAAAAAAAAAAAAAGTCAGACACATAGTGAAAATACTACCATTAAGCAGGCATTCATTAGACAACAAATGTTTAGACGATTCAACATATATTCAGATTTTTTGAAATATAACCAGAGAAAGCAGCCCTGGTCAGAACATTGTGAAGAGTGATGATTGCACACAGAGAAGCACAGAAGAGTGTGTCTTCAAAGTTCCAAAAACAGTCCGCACATTACCTGATGCACACAAATCCATTGCATGATTAATGTGACTGCTTGCTATATGTATGACAGCAGACATACCACAGCCAACTTTACCTTCTAACGTTAAAGACATTTCGCTTTTAACTGTAACAGACTAAGAACAATTTCTCACATGACGTTGTAATCTTTAAGAGCTGTTAATAAGTATTTCTGTTTAGATGCAATTCATCTTCATGGGAACTCACCAGGAGTTGCCTGTACAGTTGCTGGCAGGCTCCGAATGCTATTTTTCTCCGCCACTAATGAGATGTCATACAAGCGGCCCGGCTCCAAGCCATCAATCTGGGCTGAATCTCTCTCTGGTGGCAGGCTCATCTCTGGACGTCTGCTCAATCCATCTGTCTGATTGGGTGCAACGGAGAGGACGTACCTGTCAATCTCCCCCTGGGCCTTCTCCCATTGGACAATGACCGATGTAGTGGTTGTCTTCACAACTTGCATGTCTTTTGGGTCAGAAATCACTGTACAAAAATAAATCCAGAAATGAAACAGGTGTTAAAAATACACTAGAAATTTGCTGATCCTTGCGATATTGCTGGCATACACTCACATGTGGTGAACTCTGCTGTGCTCTCCGTTCCCATCAGGCTGTCTTTCTCTCCGATAATGCTGACTGTGTACTCCTGTCCAGTGGCCAATCCAATCTGAGTGTAGGTGTTCAGTCTACCAGCGATTTTGGAGCTTATTTTCTGATCTGTGTCTTTCTGTGGAGAGAAAACTGGGTTACAATTTATTTTGATAGTCTGCTTTAGACATTCTACTAACTATAAGTAACTTTATATAACTATATGTTATCTGCATGTCAACTAATTCTCATTAATTTGCAATTACATGTCTACTAACTTTAGTAGACTGTTAAGGTAGGTATAGGGTTAGTAGAACAAGTGGACATATACTTGTAAAGTTTTTAAAGTCAGTATGTAGGATGCTGTGGACCCATCAAAGTGTTAGAAGATATTAAGCAGACAGTCTCTATTAACACTCCACTGACTGGTATAGCTGACATGTAGTTACAAATGACTTTAGTCAGTAGAATGTCTAACGTGAACTATCAAACAATAGTGTTATTGTTAAAGTGTATATAGTCTCTATACACTAATGACACTTTGATGAACAGTCAATAAAAGTTTAATGTCCCCAATATTGTTCTTTCATTTAAATCTACGAACAGCTACTAGACTACCCGCAGATTCATTTTATGGATCAAATGTGTTCAATCCCTGCTTGTTAGGTTGTTAGGAGTGGTTGCCAGGTCCTTGCTTTACAGTTGTTATGGTTTTGTGAATGGTTGCTAGGGAATTGTTAGGTGGTAGTTTGGTTGCACATGTCTTTAAAATCAGCTTTACTGCTGTTCTACGGCTCTGTATAGACACTATCCAAAATGTCTCTGAACTGAATTGTACAGTCAGCATGCATGAAACTTTCTATGATGTGACAAATTCTTCCACCATAATTATTTCTAATGTAATTGTTGCAATCCCATAATAGAAAGACATTTCTGACTTCTGTTTCAGTCTTACATTCATTATCATACAGACAATGTTTTACACACAACAGAGAACTAGTGGGCCATGTCTTGCATACACTGGAAAAGCCACTCTTCAGCATGTAATTAGTCCTAAATTCACTACGCCAACTGGGCGGTGCTCTGGTCTTGACTTTTTATTTCTTATAATAATTTTAATTGAGCCCATCTGAGAGCCAATCTTTCTATAACTCTCTAAAAGAAAACATTTCAGCTGTGCATGCTATTGACATATTGCTGTATGTTTGAGTTATTTATCAATGAAGAGGCAGACAGCATATCTGGGGTTATTGTTGCTGTCTCTAGTGTGTCACAGCAGCTGTTATGTGATGTAATCTCTCTGGCTGCCCTGTGTTTTTGACCATGTTTATGCCTTTCATAGCAACAAGCATCCCACATCTGTCTCCCTTTCTCTCTACCGCTCCCTTTCTCTGTAGCTGCTGATGGATTTCTGTCTTTCACTGCATTTCCTCACCCCATCTGCAATAATTCCACTGAACTTTCTCTGCCCGTTGTCATGTTCTTCCTCTTTAATCCTTTGATTCATCTCTTGTATGCTGTTTCTGCCTACTTTCCTTCTTGTTCTGCCATTAATATCATTTTCACATATCTGTACGGTGTTGAAACATCTGTTTGTTACAGCATTTCTCTTTGCTTTCAGGCTGGTATGTTATAGCATGTGAACATGAGACCAGTAACCAAAGTCCAGCGGGAAAAAAAAGAAGCAGCTTTATTGTTGTGGGTTTGGTTGCTGATCAGTTTCTCACAGATCTACTGCAGGAATCAAAGTTCCAAAACAAAGTAACTACACTGTTTTTAAAAAAACTAAACAAACAAACCAGAGAACTATATATATATATATATATATATATATAACCATACACATTGCCCTACACATCTGTAGCTGTTTCCGACTCTGATCTTTATCGTCTTTATGTAGCAATATATGAGTTACTATATGGTCTCTTTTTACCCTTTTGAAAGGAATGTTGAAAGGAATTCCCTGGTTAGGAATGTTATGAAAGCATGGCTGCTAGCTTGAGCTGGTTTAAGCTGGTTCTTAGCTGATTATGTGTTGGTCCTAAGCAACTACCTTCTGTTTCCTAAAGGCAGTGTAGACATGCTGGTTGGTTATATTGGTTGCATGCTATCATTGTGGCAAACTGCCCTGCTAACACTGATAACACTGGCATTTCGGCACCTCCACAATTAGTCTGTGAGGTCTATAGTGGTCTCTTAAGGTATCTGCATTAGGATCATTTAGATGACATCCCAAGAAGGGCAATGAGTAATTAGAGATTGTAGTTACATTCCCTCATCAGCTGCTGCTTCTGGTGAGGAGAATTGAGTGCTGAGCAGGCTGTTGAGAGAGACATGTCCTCTATCCAGTAGCCCATTTAGTTCTGAAGACTGGATTCTTGATTATTTGCTCTCCTCGGTTTGGTTGCTTTAATGAGCTGTAATCTACCCTCTTCCAGTCATCACTAGTTAGCTGCAGAATGCTCCATGCCTCTAGGCAAATTCTTGTTCTCTTATATGCTGATGGAAAGGGATACAACCACCATCCAGTCAAGATTAGGATGGTCCCTGACAGAAATAACAAAGGACCCAAGTCTTTCTTGACTTACTAGTTCTATGTTGAGGTTCACAACATAGACGGGCAGATTTGGTCGCTAAACTATATTCACCCTGCAGGTAAATGAGGCCCAATTCTGATTATTTTTTTTTCTCACAAAGGATTCTGATCTGTTTTTCTCATGTTAGTGGGAACAGCACAATTTTTTTTATTTGTGTCACTTCCACATACATGTCACATACTTGTCTTATTTTTCACAGTGCCAGCACATAATTTTCACAGAGAAAGTACTGTACAACATTACTGTACTGTACATACTGTGATGCTACTTTGACACAATCTTATTATTATTATTATTATTATTATTATTACATTATTAGTGAATTTAATGATTAATTTACACTCACTGAGCATGAGATAATCTAAGGATAGTTTAAATGTACAAAAACAGAAAGTTAGCCTGGGCAAGTGGGCATGGACTAATCCATTATTAGCTGATATATATTCATTAGCGACACAGATTAATGTCTATTATTGACTGATAAGAAATATGGTAATAATATATGCTGTAATACATGACATGACAAACTCCTGCTGTTTTAAAATGCAAAGTAAAGTAATCATTATAACAAGGAAGTATGACCATTTTAGTCTGGTTCTGTCAGCAGCACACTTACTATATTAAACATAACGTACATTTTAAAGTCTTGCTAATTGTTAATAAAGCCCCAAATGGGCCTGTGACCAGAGTTGGGTACCGACAAACTGTACTCAAGTAAAAGTACTTACATAAATATTTACTCAAGTAAAAGTAAAAGTAATAGTCAGAATAGTTACTTGAGTCAGAGTAAAAAAGTAATGGATAAAAAAACTACTCAAGCAGTTAGCTACTAGTTACTTTGGATCATATACTGAGTATCCATAGTCTATATTTAGTTAGATATATAGGTAAAATGTATTACATATATACACACACTAGGGCTGCACCATTATGACAAAAAAAATCATAATTATCAATTATTCCCTTAAAAATGTATAATTGCGATTATTAATTAAAATTTTTACAAGTGATGTTTATACCATAGTTTGAAGCGACTGTATGCCATATTTATTCATGCATATAAACAAGATAAAAACACTAACTGAAAAAACTTTACTGCTTTTCTTGTCATGAATCGCACCTCTGTGGCCCTCTCCAGCGAACAGCAGTGGGACAACCTTCGCCCGAGTATTAATGTTTCCCACCCGGACCTCTTTAGCCCACGTACCCCTGCGCTTTTCGCGCCTACTCTGGACATTTCTGCAGCGTTTAAGCGCTGACTTTTGCACTGTACAGATGCAAAGTCTCGATTTGCCCCAGCCATCGTTTCTGAGCGTTTATTGTTGTGTTTGATTACCCGTGTTTGATTTCCTGACTGTTTTGGTTTTCCGATTTCTCGCCGCCTGCTACGTTTTTGCCTTCTCTCTGTTTGCCTGTGTACCGACCTTCCGCCTGTCTGACTACAAACATTAAAACGTTGCACATGGATCCGACTGAGTCCCGCGAATAATTACAGAAGACTTTGCCGAAATAGGATCCAGCAACTATGAGGCAAGTCATCGATGAAGTGAGTCGCCAGGCCACCGAGCTGCTCACTCACCATCAACAATTGGAAAAACTCACCTCCTTGATGGTGGAATTAGTGAGCTCTATCCAGGCACTCATCGCAGCCACCACCGCTCAGAGCAGGCCTGTGGATCCCTCTGCTCTACCAGCTCCACAGCTGGCACCCAGCACCGCCAATCCGGCCCGACTAGCGCTCCCAGAGAAATACAGCGGCTCACCAGGCAAGTGCAAGGGCACCAATGTGAAATCTATATAAAGGCGCAACCTGCGTGCTTTCCCGATGATGACACAAAGGTTTCATTGATTTGCTCACTGCTAACCGGCAAGGCCCGTAGAATGGGTAACGGCACTTTGGAAGGGGCGTCGCATGGCCTTCTCATCCTACCAAAGTTTCCTCCGTCAGTTCCGCGAAGTGTTCGACCACACCGCTGACGGTAAAGACGCCAAAGACGAGCTACTGGCACTCAAGCAAGGTTCCACTTCAGCGGCTGAGTTTACTATGACGTTTCGAACCCTCGCCTCCCAAACAGGCTGGGAGAGCTGACCTCTGATGTCATTATACCGCCAGGCCCTCCGTGAGGATCTCCAGACAGAGCTAGCATGCAGGGGCGAGGATCTTTCGCTGCGGCAGTACATGGAATTGGCTATCAGCACCGACCAGCTGATGCGCTCACGCAAGAACCGTCGCACCCCTTCAGCTTCAACCAGTGCTCCCCTGCCTCCACCAGCCAAGCCCATGCAGATCGGGGCCACTCGCATCTCATTCGAGGAGCGTGAGCGACGCATGGAGAATAGACTGTGCCTGTACTGCGGGAAAGCCGGCCACCTGCGAGCCACATGCCCCACCAGACCAGCTAGGCCCAAGACCTACCGGGTGAGTGCCATTTCTCTCCATACTGCTATGAAGCTGGATGTGGAACTGTAAAAGCAGGGCCTTCACCTGCCTACTAAGGCCTTCCTGGATTCAGGTGCGGCCAGAAATTTTATTGAAATTTCATTTTGTGACAGTACACACCCTTCCTTTTGTTACATGTACCCCCAAAGTGGCTGTGGCAGCTCTTGATTGCCGACCCATAGGAACCGGAAAGATCTCTACCCAGACAGCTCCGCTAACTCTCTACTCCAGTCCCCTTCACTCTGAAACCATCCAGTTCTACATCATTCATTCACCCGACCACCCTGTCATCCTCGGCCTACCCTGGCTGGAGCTACATGACCCGGTCATCTCCTGGAGGGAACATCAAGTGCTCCGTTGGTCCACCTACTGCCAGGAGCATTGCCTTCAAAGAACCACCAAACACATCGGTCACTTACAACTCTCTAGGACGTCACAGACTCTAACGCTCTGCCCGCTGACTACCGGGATCTCCACAACGCATTCAATGGCTCGAAGGAGCAAGGGAACCTCTCATAGTTTACACCGACCACCGCAACCTGGAGTACCTGTGAATCACCAAAAGACTAAACTCCCGGCAGGCCAGGTGGTCGCTCTTTTTCACAAGGTTCCAGTTTAAGATTACGAATCGCCCGGGGTCTAAAAACGGCAAGGCGGATGCTCTATCTTGCATGTACCAGCAACCCTCACAGCCCTCGGGTCCAGATCGGGTCGGATCTCATCAGCTTCCTCTCATCGACGACCCCACCCCGCTTACGAACCAGGACAATGGGTTTGGCTGTCAGCCCGAGCTCCGTCTGCACCTGCCCTGTCGCAAGTTAAGCCCGAGGTACGTTGGTCCTTTCAAAATCTTAAGACAAGTTTCTCCAGTATCATATCGTTTAGAACTACCCACCAGTTATCGTATCTCACCCACTTTTCATTCTTCCCTGCTTAAGCCCGCTGCTTTCCCCTGGACAGAGAGGGGGACCAGGATGAGGTTGCGGTGCCGGAGGCCCATCCCCTACTCCAGGACAAAGAAGGGATCTACCAGCTCAGCAAGATCCTTGACTCCCGGCGTCGGGGCCGCATTCTTCAGTATCTAATTGACTGGGAAGGCTTTGGCCCAGAGGAGAGATCGCGGGTGAATGCCCTGGATGTACTCGACCCTACCCTCACTGAGAGGTTTCATCACGACCACCCTGAGAAGCCAGCATCTAGACCTCGTGGGAGGCCCCCGCGCCGGACTAATGCTCGCTTCAGGAGCCGCTCGCAGGGGGGGTCTGTGACCCTCTCCAGCGAACAGCAGCGGGAACCTAGTATTAATCAAGTATTAATGTTTCTCACCCGGAAACATTAATGTACAGACACAAAGTCTCGATTTGCCCCGGCCATCGTTTCTGAGCATTTATTGTTGTGTTTGATTACCTGTGTTTGATTTCCTGAATGTGTTTTGCTTTTCCGATTTCTTGCCGCCTGCCCTGATTTGTTTTGCCTGTTCCTTGACTATGTTTTTGCCTGCTCTCTGATATTCTCTGTTTGCCTGTGTACCGACCTTCCGCCTGTCTACTACGAACTACGACTACGAATATTAAAACATTGCACATGGAGCCGAGTCCCGCGAATCATTACATTTCTATAGTATTAAGCCTCAAATGATAATTATACATGGGATTGGCCTATTTTTATTATTTAAAAATCCTTCTAATATGCTGATTTACTATAAATGCTGTTCTTAAATTATATTTTAAGTAGGCTATATTAATTAACCTCTGACATGGAGACAAGTGAAAACTCCTCACAATACCGCTACTGAACATCTGAACATAACTAAACGAATGCACATTTAAGGACCTTCTTCTGATTGTTCTGCAAAATGTAAACACTGTCTATAAGCGTAAATGTTAATTTAGTCTAACATAACGCAGGTTTGGTGGGTACTCATTTCATACTTTCTGACAGCTTATTTAATGTATAAATTAAACACTGTATTTAATGTATAAGGTATATGCACCACAAACTGGTAATGTCATAGTGGTATCGTGTTCTGTAATTGAACGTAGCCTGTGGAAATACAGACAGCACACGTGTTATTCAAAGATCTTCATGGTTAGAAAACAACAGCCTTTGCAGATTTGACTAAAGATCCGAAGCCACATCTTCAATGCTCTTGATATCCTTAAACTTTCTGTTACAACTCTGAGTGAGAACCGCTTCAGCTGACTCAGCGCCTGCTGCAGGGAACTGAACAAATCCTTCAAAATGAGTTCACTGGTTCACTGCCAACTGGTTTGATCAAGCCTTTGAACAGAATTGATCAATAGAATGAATCATTTGCGAATGGGCACCGTTTACTGCCAAGAGAAACGTAGACGGAGAGTCTGAAATAAACTGAAGCATTTTTAACTTGTATAGCATTGTTTATAGTGTCGCAAACAGTAACAAAGTAAAAATACACTTTTTTCACAGAAAAAATACTTCAGTGAACTACCCATTTTTAAATATACTCTAAAAGTATTAGTTACACAAAAAATGTACTCAAGTAAATGCAACTACCTATGCCTGTGACCAGAAAATCAGTTTCATATTTAACGCCCAAACTCTGGGGTAATCTAACTGTTCGAAACACTGTTCGAGAGGCAGACACACTTTGTCAGTTAAACACCCATCTCTTTAACCATCTCCTCCACAGTGAAGACCATGACCTTTATATGAGTCCTTGAGACAGATTCTCAGTGAAGACCTTGACAACCAGACGAGCTCTCAGCTATGGCAGGACCAGCTGGGACCGAAACATGGTTTTAAGAAGAAGGACATTTGTGCTGTTCCACATATCTTTTTGTGGTTTTGACCCACCTCCTAATGGACAGTTAAAGTACTGCAATATATATTTATGTATACGGTGCAGTTTACTTTCACTTTCCCTAAGTGTAGGCAATTGAGAGCAACGTACATGCATCCTTTCAGTAGTGTCTGATTCAAGCGTTGAAACCTTGGAAATATATGTCCGTAAGTGCTATATTGCTACTAAACAGTGATTCTATGTACAATGGTTATTAGAGTTAATTATTATGTTATGTTGTATGCACATTTATCAAATATGCTAGGCTAGATGTACTTAAGACATGTATATATAGGAAATTTGTGCATAAGGAAACTGTAATGTTAAAAAGAACATGTTAGAAATGTGACTGTAAAGTTTATTTGTATTCTTGTTTTCTCTTGATTGTAGTTTTACAGTTGAAAAGACCAGTAAAGTCACCAAGGTCACAAAACTGCTTTCTGGTATCTGTTAATCCTTGCCTAGTAAAAGGACATTGACACAGCTGGTGAAGCAACAGAATCACACTGCTATTGTTACATTGCATCATATCGCTCATCAGGATCTAGTGAAGTATGGAATCACGCAGTGAAGTGAAGGATGCGTCCCAAGTTTTTGAAATTAGATCGCAAGCTTCTAGCTCAAAGTCATCACAAACATCAAGCAGGTCATCGGCCAGTGTGGCAGCGACTCGGGCAAGAGCTAAAGCAGAAGCAGCAAGAGCTAAAGCATCTTATGCTGAAAAAGAGGCAGATATGATGAGGAAAAAAAGCAGAGGTGGAAGCAGATCTATTTGTGCTACAATCCCAAAAGGAAGCAACTGCAGCATCTGCCGAAGCAGCAATTTATGAAGCAGCAGCTGACATTGAGGAGGTTAAATATAGACGAATTGGTCAATGAGACATACTCAGCGCAAACCCAGAGTACCAAGGAATATATTCAGAAGCATACAATTGAACAACATCAGCAGCAGTGTGAATATCCATCATATGGAATGGAGGAGTTAAAAATCAAAGAGAAAGCAAGGGATGACCAGGTTCATGGAAATAACCCTGTTTTCCAAACATCTCCTCAGCCCAGTGTTAAAGCCCCCATGGTTACTTTGCCATATACATCTGATTCAGCCAACTACATGGAGAAAAAAGAGATGGTAAGTTCTGGTTTCATGATGTTTGATGATTGTCCTGAGAACTACTGGGCCTGGAAATCCTCTTTTCAAGATGTTATGAAGGAACTCGGTTTAACAGCCAGAGAAGAACCTGATCTTCTAACTAAATGGCTCAGCCCAGAGTCATCCATGCAAGCCAAACACATTAGATCTGTTCATGCGCACTCTCCTATAGCAGGTGTTCATATGCTTTGGCAGCGTTTGGAAGAGTGTTATGGGAGCCCAGAAGTTATTGAGAATGCACTGTTGCGAAATCTGGAAGAGTTCCCAAGGATTTCTAACAGAGATGGACAGAGACTCAGAGAGCTAGGAGACATGCTTTTGGAATTGGAATCGGCAAAGTCAGGTGGACATTTACCTGGGTTAACAATTCTTGACACAGAGAGGGGAGTCAATCCTATCATTGAAAAACTTCCCTTTAATCTTAAAGGAAGATGGATCACCCATGGAGCCAAGTATAAACAAGATCATCATGTGGCTTTCCCACCATTTGGCTTCTTTGTGCATTTCATTTGCAACTAAGCAAGAATTAGAAATTATCCCAGTTTTTCTTTGTCCATGCAGAATCCTAAACAGGAAAAAAATTCACGGCTCAACAATAGAATACCCATGTCAGTGAGGAAAACTGAAATGCTGGCTTCTTTTTCAAATTCAAAATCAAGCGGGGAGTCTGGAGTAGGCATACCATCTGAAGTTACCTCTAAATACATGGTGATATGTGGTAAGACTCCTAAACCAAGATCTTGTTCGAAAATCTGTTTGGTTGATGTGTACCCTTCGGACTAAAAAGGCTAAAAGAATGCATGTAGTTCTGGATGACCAAAGCAACCGGTCCTTAGCTAAATCTGCATTTTTCAAGCTGTTTGGTAATAATGGAGATCCGTACCCCTATACTTTACTCACATGTGCAGGTACTGAGAAGTCAATGGGAAGAAGGGAGGACAATTTTATTTTTAGGTCACATGATGGCAAAACCAAGCTGTCACTTCCAACACTTTTAGAGTGTAATATGTTACCAGAAGAACGAGATGAAAAACCAACACCTGAAATAGCAAACTACTTCTCTCTTCTCAAACCACTCTCTTCTCGTTTTAGGGAGGGATATTCTATGTGTTCATAAGGTTCGAGAACAGTTTAATGGTCCTGGGAATATGCCATTTGCTCAGCGCCTTGATTTAGGCTGGGTCATTGTGGGAGAAGTGTGTATGGGAGGAGTACACAAGTCTGAGACTACAAATGTTTTTAGGTCAAACATACTGCAAAATGGTCACACCTCTTTCTTTCCATCCTGTTCTAAAGGAATTCAGGTGAAAGAACAGTTTGGTACTCCACTGTATCAGCACCAGTCTACTCTACCGTGCTATCCAGTTACAAGTTCTTATACAGATCACATTGGTGATAATGTCTTTCAAAGAACCTCCAGTGATGATAAGCTTTCACTCTCTGTTAAAAGATGGCATTATTCTTGATATTATGAACAGGGAAATGTACATGGACGAGTCAAACCACTGGGTAGCTCCCTTACCGTTTCGTTCACCTTGCAACTCTCTGCCGAACAACCGAGTTCAATCAATGAAACGTCTTAATGTTCTGCAACGCACCTTACAAAGGAAACCTGAGATGGCCAAAGACTTTGTGGAGTTTATGCAAAACATGTTCGTTAACAAACATGCAGAGCTGCCCCCCCCATTGCAGCCTAACAAAGAGTGCTGGTACTTACCAATATTTGGTGTATACCATCCCTTAAAACCTGGTAAGATTAGAGTCGTGTTCGAGTCTAGTGCTCAGTGTGATGGCCCCTTATTGAACGACACTCTTCTTCGCGGACCAGATCTGAACAACAAGCTACTTGGAGTCCTTATGCGTTTCCGTATGGAAAAAGTAGCAGTTATGGCTGATGTAGAGCAAATGTTCTATTGTTTCAAGGTCAGAGAAGATCACCAAAACTTTTTGAGATTCTTGTGGTTTAAGGATAATGATCTCTCCAAAGAAATCACAGAATGACAGTACATGTTTCTGGGAACAGCCCATCTCCAGCTGTGGCAATCTTTGGCATGAGACGGGCAGCGGATTTTGGAGAAGAGGAGTATGGCAGAGAAGCCAAACAGTTTGTCCATAGAAATTTTTACGTGGACGTGGCCTAATCTCCGTTTCCAGTGCAGCCGAAGCTATCAATCTGCTGCAAAACACCAAAAACATGTTGGCTGAATCAAAGATCAAGCTTCAAGCATCCTTTCAAAGCAAGATTTCTTCAAAGAACCATCAAGTCATGGAAGCATTTCCTACATCTGATAGAGCAATTGACCTGAAGGATCTGGATTTGAGCGTCTATCCCCTACCTCTCCAACGAAGCTTAGGGGTGAGCTGGTGTTTAGAGACTGATTGTTTCACGTTTCAAGTATCTCCAGATGTTAGGCCATTCACTCGACGGGGCATACTTTCTGCAGTTAACAGTCTCTATGATCCTTTGGGATTTATCGCTCCTGTTAGCATCCAAGGTAAGGCCTTAGTAAGAGAACTGTCTTCAGACCAGTTTGACTGGGATACACCATGGATGAATGGATAAGGATGGAAGGCATGGACAAATTCCTTAACATATCTCAGAGACGTTTGGATTCAAAGACCCTTTTTACCAGTCTCTATGTCTCACACTTCCAAGAGAGAGATGATAATTTTTTCTGATGCTTCTACATTAGCAATAGCAGCGGTTGCATATCTCAGAGTAGTTACTGTGGATGGACAGTGTCATGTGGGGTTCATCATGGCCAAATCAAAGTTGGCACCTTACCCAGCTCACACAGTGCCAGTCTTGAGTTGTCAACATTGGTAAAAAATGTGACAGAGCACACTCTAGGATCACACAGATTTGAGCGCTTCTCAGAGTGGAGATCCCTTGTAAGAAGCATAGCAAAACTTGTGCATGTTGCAAAGTCACTTTCTGAAAAGACACATACAGGGGATTGCAAAGGTTGGCACTGGTGAGGAGAAAGTCTCCAGTCTGAGCTCACACAAGCAAAAACTATCATCATTCAATGTGTGCAGCAAGAACACTATAAAAATGAACTCAAGTGTCTGAATAAGGGAGAAGAAATCTCACAAGGAAGCCCTCTGAAGAAATTAGCTCCCTTTGTAGATGAAGAAGGACTGATTCGAGTTGGAGGTCGCTTGCAGTCAGCAGAACTGTCTGAACAAGAGAAACACCCATTAATAATCCCAGCTAATCAACATGTAGCCACATTATTAGTCAGATACTACCATGATCGGGTGGCACATCAAGGACGACACCTGACAGCTGGAGCGCTGCGATCAGCAGGTCTCTGGATTGTAAAGGGAACAAAGCTAATTAACAGTGTGATTCATCAGTGTGTTACTTGCAGGAAGTTAAGAGAAAGACTTGAAGAGCAGAGAATGTCAGACCTACCCATGGATAGAGTGACTGTAGATCCACCATTCACACATAACATCATAACATCACGCTGTACCAGAGGAGGAAGTGCTGACAGCAAAAGGTGGGTTGTCTTCTTCTCCTGCTTAAGTACAAGGGCTGTTCATCTGGAGGTCATTGAGACTATGTCAACTTCCAGCTTCATTAATGCCCTCAGGCAGTTCTTGGCAGTTCGTGGTCCAGTTAAAAACTTTAGATCCGATAGAGGAACAAATTTCATCGGCGCCTGTCGAGAACTGAATATCAATACTGATGATCCAGAGCTCAAAGGGTACTTGCAGGAGCAAGGTTGCACATGGTCATTTAACGCTCCCCACTCTTCCCATATGGGAGGAGCTTGGGAAAGGATGATCAATACTGCATGACGCATTCTTGATGGACTGCTGCTAAAAAACAGTCTTTCCCGTCTTACCCATGAAGTATTGATTACGCTCATGTCTGAAGACATGGCAATAATGAACGCTAGATCTTTGCTTCCTATTACTTCTAATCCTGACACATTGGAAGTGCTTTCCCCTGCTATGCTTCTCACTCAGAAGGCCAGTACTGTACCAGCTCCCCTTGGGAACTTGACGTGGAGGACCTTTACAAGAAAGAATGGAGACAGGTTCAGTGTCTGGATGATGCTTTCTGGAAGTAATGGAGGAGAGACTATCTCGCAAGATTGCAAGTACGGAGGAAATGGATGGAGGAAAAGCGAAACCTTCAAGTAGGAGACATAGTTCTGCTCAAAGACTCTAATGTAAAGCGCAATGAGTGGCCTGTAGGTCTTATTGTAAAAACTATACCCAGCGGTGACTATAGAGTGAGAAAAGTAGAGGTGAAAATAATTAGAGAAGGATCTGCTAAAGTGTATCTGAGACCAGTCTCAAAGGTGGTATTACTTCTACCTGGAAAGTCAAAGAAGGATCAGTAATGTTATAAATACCAGGCGGGGAGTGTGCTGTTCCACATATCTTTTTGTGGTTTTGACCCGCCTCCTAATGGTCAGTTAAAGTACTGCAATATATATTTATGTATACGGTGCAGTTTACTTGCACCTTCCCTCAGTGTAGGCAATCGAGAGCAACTTACATCCTTTCAGTAGTGTCTGATTCAAGCGTTGAAACCTTGGAAATATATGTCCATAAGTGCTATATTGCTACTAAACAGTGATTCTATGTACAATGGTTATTAGAGTTAATTATTATTGTTATGTTGTATGCACATTTATCTATGTTTCAAATATGCTAGGCTAGCGGGAGAACGATTTTTTATTAGTTAACTAAATATTAATAACTAAATTAGTAACTAAATATTAATTCGTTTAATATTTGTTTATTTTTCACATCTTATAAATAGAATTTTCCCATATGTAAAGTACTTAAGACATGTATAAATAGGAAATTTGTGCATAAGGAAACTGTAATGTTAAAAAGAACATGTTAGAAATGTGACTGTAAAGTTTATTTGTATTCTTGTTTTCTCTTGATTGTAGTTTTACAGTTGAAAAGACCAGACTGCTTTCTGGAGTTTTCTTTGTGCATCTGTTAATCCTTGCCTCAGTTACGCATTGGTGAGAACAGAATAACATTCATCATGCTGATTGATTGATAAAACTGAATTTTGAAAATCTCTATAAATAAGATGACTTGACTTTCCACGAGTATTAGACTTGTCCTCTTGTGCTCTTTTGGGCTTTTAATCTTTGTAGGAAGCTGTCTGAGATCTGCGGATTACATTAAAGTGCTTCAAATACTGTTGCATGCGAAAATAAGAGTTTCAGCATGTTGGGATATTTCAGAGATTACAGCATCATCACATTTCATTCCTAAAGTATCTGATGAGCCTGCTGCAGTCTCTCATTGATGGAGCTTACATCACCCACCCCACAGCAGATTGATAGCATATGTTTCTTAATGAACAATTGCTGACAGAAACAGGCCATCAAACTGAGCTGAAACATCACTGTAGTCCAGCAGCTGGTTGCAACAAACCCCTCAGCTAAGAAAACCTGTATGATAATTCAATTACAATTAACTCTCCTGCAGAATCTTTCATGTTCCTGGTCAAGTAATGATCAGAACTACTGACTCCACAGTCATTTTGACATGTTTTGTATGTCTTCTGTGGTTCCCCAACAAAACTGGTCTTTTTATACAGTAGCCACTTATAGCAATGGGTGGTGTCAGTAATGTTGAGATGGTTGCTAAGGTAGAGATGGGCACTAAATATTCGAAAGGCTGTAAATCAAAACAGGGCTTCTATCCAAACAAATAACTAAATTTTCCACTGCCAGATTGGGCTCATTTTACACACAGCGCAGCTGCATTCACGGCAACCTGAGCTCGAGTCCCGTCCCAAGGTTTTTTGCTAAACAAGCTCCCCTCTCTCAGTGCTTTTCTGTCATCACTCTGTTCTAGCTAAACAAAGAAATTGTTTACATTTTTTACAATTGTTTACAATTTTACATTCCGTTATTTTAAGTTTATTGGCATTGCCACATTTTCTTTGTTAAATCATCGTCTTGGAATTATAAGGTTCTGTCTTGAGTTATTCACATATTCTTATTTAAAACTTATTTTTACCAAGTTTTTTTTTTTAACATTTTTGTAAGTTTTAAACTTTTTATTTAGTTAAAAGAAAGAAAAAGTCTCAGCACTTTGATTTCATATAAGAAGAACAATCAGGATCGACTCTAAAAAGTCTAATTTCCGTAAAAGCAGAAATTATTAAACAATAATTCCATGTCTGCAGAATCAGTGCAATTTGCCTTTATTCCTCAGAGTGGCACTGTTTAAAACATAAAAGGCATGTCCTCACACTGTAGCATCCACATTAGACAGAGAGGAAGGGCAAGTGGGCGTCCTGGAGGCCGTACAAGGCATAGTCACTGGGTGCCTCCAGGACGGTATTCGCTGACATGATGGACCATGGTGGATCAGGAGACTTGACGGGCCACGGTGGATCGGGAGTCAGAGCAGGACATGGTGGATCAGGAACCAGAACAGGCCACGGTGGATCAAGGGCTGCCTGTAGGGGGAGTAGCCCCCACCAAAAATTTCCTTGGGGGGTCTTCCCCATTCTCTTGGCCGTGGTTATTGCAGAGTGAACTCTGGGGATCGCTCTTGCAGCGCACGCTCATTGAGGCGCTCTTGCAGTGCGTGCTCAGGGACTGGACTCGGGATCTGCACTCCGGGCCATGAATCAGGAACAGCTCTCCTGGCCATAATTCAGGGACTGGAATCGGGATCGGCACTCTTGGCTGAGACTCAGGAACTGGAATTGGGATTGGCTCTCCTGGCCGTAACTCAGGAACTGGAATCGGGAGCGGCTCTCCTGCCCATAAACTAGGAACTGGAATCGGGATTGGCTCTCCTGTCCGTAAACTAGGGACTATAATCGGGATCGGCACTCCTGGCTGAGACTCAGGAACTAGATCGGGAAACTGCGGACCGGAATCCTCGGGGATGAGAATTGCCATCTCGTCCCACTCGCCTGGATCCAGGCCCGGCCAACACGGACTAAAAACAACAGGAATCTGGATTCGCTTCTGTAAATTTGAAACTGATGGCTCCACATACAGAGCGGGTTCCACAGAGCACTTTTGGTCGAGCCTCCACCAGTGGCCGCACCCGCTGGAGTATACTGCTGAATAGCGAGATGAGAGCCAGGCTCTTGTGGATGGTCTACTGGCTTCACAGGAGCGGGGAGAGGAGTCAGCCCATTTAGGAGGCAATGAATGATTTCCTCTGGGCTAATCATCCTCTGTCAGCTTACTGGTCGATCGTTCTGTCAGGGTGTGGTGTACCCACAAGCAGGCGATGACGAGAACTTGGATTGGAACGAAAATTTTAATTTAAATATGAATACAAAGACAGGCAGGATACACACGTACCAAAATAACACATGAACCATTAACGATCAACACACAGGACACAATACAAATGGGCTTAAGTACACGAGGGAAGATGCAGGACAGGTGAGGAACACAGATGGCATGGATAAACTGATCAACTAAACAAGAACAGACACACGACCATATATGGAACACTGGAAAACCAAATCAAAACCAAGACTAACTAGTGACATCTACAGATTAAGCTGTGACAGTAATGATGATGTGATGTTTCACTCATAATTACTGCAGGCATAAAACCCTATCATCTGCAAAAATGTAACTGGCTTGAATGGCTTCACTTTAGGGCAATTACTGTAAAATAATTAAATATGAGTGCCACTGTTTTTTGATGCTGGATGTGGTAATTAAGCAATTAAAAAATATATTTTTTTAAGATTTTGAAAATGATAGTTTTGAGAATATTGTTAAGATTGAAAATGTGAGATTGCAAAATATGAGCCAGATGCATGGGAAATACGCAAAATGATGGCAGTGATAATCATCTGCCTAAATTTAACCATTCTAACTTTCAAAAGGTAAGGAAATATTACGTCATAATTTGCAAAACATGGTGATCTAAAGAGATTTTCCCTGTTAAAGTTACCCAATTAATGATTTGCAAGATAGAACCTCATGGCTATGTATGCAGGAGTGTTTCCCCTAAATGATTGTTCCATGTCTCACTCTGTGATAATTGACACAGAGGAAACAATAGCAACGTATTGTACAGTAGTTATCAAAACAATGGAAGCCGGAAGTTTAGTGAGTTTTGTTTTAGCTGCTGATAATAAAATAAACATCAGTCAGAAGAGATGTGATAACATCTGCCAAACCGTACTAAACTGCTATCGGCTCTCACTCGACCATTTGGGTTGACCCTAAACTTCTCTCCGCCATCCTGCAGCCTCCTGACTATGGCTTCATTGGCGGAAATCCCATGACCTCATCATCAACAATCGTTAAGTTCGGTTCCATACACAACATTTCTGTAAATGTCACTACCTCCATTTTGCAGAGTTGATTCGGAAATAGAATGCAGTCACTCCTGTAAATTACTAAACTGTGTGTGTACAGAACAGGATTTAGCACTAAAAGGTGAACTGGCAACCAAATTTAAATGCAGTTTGTAAGTGGCCTATGAGTTCAGGTGAAAAATTACTTTTTACCAAATTAGAAGGTTTTATTTGCATTTGACCTGTTCCAGATATTTGAGAGGAATTTGGTATTGCACATTTAGAATACATTTAGGGTCTCTTTAGGGAATGCAAAAACTTTGAAGCTCAATATCTCAGAACCAATTGCAATGCAGATAGAAACATGTAATTCCAATGCGGCAAAAGGTGATTCTTATTGAAAGTTTGAAAAACTTTTTGATTACATGAAGTGACCTCATGTTTTCTGGGTGTAACATCTACTGCTATTATTCACCCATTTGTCCTTTTGAGGAGATAACAGTTAACATTTTTTTTGCTTATGATGTTTGTCATGCATTGTGTGGTAGCGCTGTACTTGCCCTGCTGGTGAAGGTGATGTGGTAATTGTCATACTGCATGGCAGGTGGAGTCCAGAACAGAGTGACAGATGACTCAGTGATGTCCTTGGTGTTAAGATGCGAAACACCAGCCAGTGCTGGACAGAAGACCAAATAGATTTAGACCCACCAGTTGCTACTTGTTTCTACTAAACAATAAGTGCAGTGCAGTATGTCAGATTACTGCTGATCCACTGCTATATTCACTCACCAAGAGCACTCATAAAGACCCAGTGAACTCTCAAGGCAATACAAAATATAACACTGAATTGTTATCATATGTGTAGATTATTTAAACACCTTCAAATGTAATATAAAGGCACTCTTTAAAATGTCTGTGTCTGTAAAGCTTTTGTACTATCTGCTCCTTCCCAGTGGAAAAGCAGTGCCACACCATTTCAGAGATACACCCTTAAATGCAGATTGGCTTCATGCCATCAACAAGAAATCAAGAACTTTTAGTTAGCATGGTCTGGAGATGAATTCAATTTAAAAAGCTAAGATTTTCAAAACATTTAAAAATGTCAGACTTCAGCCAAAAAAAAAGTCTTGAGATGTTTTGAGTACCTTCAAGACATCACAGTAAATCCCTTGGTTTTAAGTCTGCTCTGTGTTCATATGAGAACCACCAGGAGGGTGTTAAAAGTAACACCATTGCATTAATGAGATATTTAAGTGGATAATTAAGTGATGCTTGTTTGGTCCCTTCTCATCAATGGTGACATGCTTCATGATACAATGCACCACAGTATAAAACTCATGGCGCATGTTTAAAACCCTACACTGAAGTAGAAGCTAATTAAATTTCCCCAAATGGCGTTCCTACAAATAAAATGTCTTCTAGTTCCTGTGGTGTGAACAGACCAAAAAATTTGAGCTTCCACCAATAGTTCTAGGAACAATGCAAAAGTTTGTCCAGTGTGAAAGCCCCTAATAATAACTAATGTTTTTTTTTTCTCTCAGCATCACAGTAAATTACCTTTTCATGTTCTATAGAGCAGTGGTTCTCAATTAGGGAACACTTGGGTAACATTGGTTAACAAATGACACCTAACTGTAAATTGTTACCATGTCTTGTGATCCCCTGTTCATATTTTTTTAAAGCTTTTTTAAAAGTGACTTTTTCATAATTACAGCAGAAGAACCATGAGAAATCCAGTGCTTTTGGATTGTGGGGATTCAAATCAAAAAGGTCGAGAACCTTTGCTACAGTCAAGTTAGCAGTGTCTCATAATTATTCATGAGACTTTGTGGACATGGTGCTTCAAATGCAAAAGTGCCTCAGTGAGTTGATACCATACTGAATGTGACTTGAACCTGCAGACTTTTTATACACATTTAATGGCAGTACATACTAATACTGTAATATATCACATGCATCACTCACCAGTGTCGCAGTTTTCCCCTGTAAACCCAGTCTGACACTCGCTGCAGTTGGGCCCCATGAAGCCACGCCGGCACACACAACGGCCCCTCACACAACGGCCCTTGTTACTGCAGTTGTTGGGGCAGGTTTTGGTAGAGCATTCCTGTCCAGAGAAGCCCACTTCACAGACACACTTCCCATTCACACATCTGCCTTTGTTATTGCAGTCATTAGGACAAGTCTTGGCCGAGCAATCAGGTCCAGTGAAACCGCTATCACACACACAGTGGCCGTCAACGCATCTGCCATGGTTACTGCAGTCTCCAGGACAAGATCTGGACAAGCAGTCAGGGCCAGCAAAGCCGCTCTCACACACACACTTGCCATTTACACACTGTCCACGGTTGTTGCAATTCTGTGTACATGTTCTAACAGAGCAGTCTGGCCCAGAGAAGCCAGGATTGCACACACACTGTCCGTTCAGACATCGGCCCCTGTCATTACAGTTCCCCGGACAGGATGTCTCAGAGCAGTCCTGACCAGCAAATCCTGAGTTGCACACACATTTTCCATTCAGACAGCGGCCCCTTTTATTGCAGTTAGCCGGACAGCTCTTTGTTCCACAGTCAGACCCAGTAAATCCTGCATCACACACACACTGACCATTCATGCAGCGGCCCCGCTTGTTACAGTTATCCGGACAGCCCCGTGTCCCACAGTTAGGTCCGGTAAAGCCTGCATCGCACACACACATGCCATTCACGCAGCGGCCCCTGTGACTGCAGTCATCAGGACATGTGCTGGAGGAGCAGTCCGGGCCGGTGAAGCCTGTGTCACACACGCATTGGCCATTCACACATTGTCCCCGGCTGCTGCAGTCATCAGGGCAGTCAGGCACACTGCAGTCAGGCCCGCTGAATCCTGGGAAACACACACATTTGCCATCTACACAGCGGCCCTGGTCATTGCAGTCATCAGGACACTCGTCGGTTGTGGGACGAACAGTGGTACAGACCGCACCTGTGGAGAAACATCCCATCATCACATCTGGACTTAACTTTGTGTGAAGAGGTAAAAGGTGGGGTGGGGGGTAGTGGTAGAGTGAAAACACAAATTAATGAACTGCCTGTTAAGCATCATCAACCGATTCTACATCACTGCATGCTTAGCCCCGCCCACCAATTCCTGCATCTTGTAGAGATAAATGACAAGAATGGTAAACGCAGGTCTACACAGAAACCAAATGATAAACTTTGATGAATATTATTGAAGATCCAGGCTACTTCTTTAAGAATTTGGTCCTTTTATTACTACATTTTACTGCAGATTTGTATACAAACAATTCAGTGTAGGAAATAGCAAGATTGAAATTAAAAGTTGATGCTGTGTGAGTAACTGTGTTTTTTATGTGATCACTATTGCTTTGTCCTTAAACAGTTAATTTGAGTAATTCAAGTATTTAGTTGATATGATTGAGGAATGTTAATTGCTGTCAATTATACACAATTGTCAGTCAATTAAAGCAGTGGGTGTTTCTTTCTGAGTCTACAATCCTTCATGCTTCTTCAAACATGACAGAAAATAGACTATTGCTTCCAGTTTATTTTTGTTTCATTTTTTTTTTTTTTTGGAAAAAAACTACATTCATACATTGTACATATTTTTTTCTGTTCTGTTTTGCTGTTTACTTTGTTTAAATGTATAACTAATCATAGAAGCAATGGATAAACTGTATGTGAAACAGTTGTGTTACTACAGTATCTTATGTTTACTAGAGCAGCTGCAGCCATTAACACTGTTCACACATTCCATACATGACTAATAATTATTCACTATAAGAACACTGACACTGACAGAACAGATTACTAGAACACAAGACATTTATTGGTTAAAAACAAGACTGCAGTGTGAAATGTGAAATGAGAATCAGCAAATGTTGCTTTTCTTTAGAGGATTTTTTACAAACAGCTGCTTTGTTCACATAATTATGATGATATATTTTCCCATGGGTTACTAAAAGGGTTATTTTATTCTGTTCTATTCTCTTCTATTATTATTACAATAGAAGAGAATAAAATGTTAATAGTAGTAGTAATGTATCAAAGATACATGCCGAGTATAAGTAAAACTGTGCATGAGGAATTGAATTTTTTATAGTTTATGGAAATCTGATTAACTGGAACAAATGCTAAAGGATTCAAATGTAATAAATAGGGATGTTCCATGAATTCCCTGCAAATTTAATTATAATGAGATATATTTGGAATCCTATTTTGATAATAATAATAATAATTTTACTATATCTTGTAGGATCTGATTTGAATATAAGTGAATATTTTCTATAAAGAAATCCTTAAGGTATGGTCAGATTAGAGATTCCAGACATCCTATACACCCATGCTTCAGTATATTTTTGACTACCGCTTTAGATCTGGTGAAAGCTCATCTGGAGCTGAATGAGCTTTACCTTTACTCTGCTGGGAGCTGCAGCATCCTTCTGAGCCTCCACATTTCTCCCTCAGATCAGACACCTCTTTCTCCAGTCTTTCGATACGATCGCGCAGGGCTGAGAAGTCAAGCTCGCACTGACCACAAGCTGACCCTGACCCTGGCACTAGACGGATCCGATGGGTCAAGACCAGAGGAGAATCAGGATCCAAGTCTAGCTCTTTGTCTTTGGCCCCATCTTGTGCACATGTGTCTGAAATAACAAGTTTAATAGGCTGGGGTCTGGTGTCTCTGGAGACGTGCTGAGCTCCTGTCTGCAGATGTTGGCTGAAGAGGGCAGGACTTGGCAGAAGCAGAAGCAGGACAGGCACCACTAACGCCATGTTTATAGCGAGGAACACCCCAAACCAGTGGATGAGTTTGTTAAATGAGAATGTGTTTTATTCTACTCAGATCTGCAGGCAAAACGTTTAAAGTCAGTTTTCGCAGATACGCCGTTGGCTCTCAGATCTGGAGTGATGTACAATGTCGAAGTGTCCTGTTCTCTTTAAACGTTTATCCCTCCTGTTTCAGACAAATATGAATTTCAGTCAAGCTTTTCATGCAGAATTTAATATTAGACATTCACCATCTTAGGAAAGATCATCATAAAAACAGCATTTGCAAGTTTCAGGGTGCAACATATGATGTATGAAAAAAGTAAGAGGGAATTTCAAAGTTAATTTTTAATATTGATGAAAGACTTTTGAAAGAGTTTTTTGATGAATTACACAGAATGAAAGTAAACAGGGTCAGCTCTGACTTCTCACAGAGGCTCCGATGTCTGTCTGCCAGATCAAGCCAGAGAAAGAAAATTCTCAACCTAAACAAACATCCTTTCATGCTAAGATAGAATAAAGTTTAATCAAATGTCTGAAAACTGCTGAAGAATTTAGTTCTGGTCAGAAGTGGCAGCTGAGGACAGACAATAGTTCTGCTCTGAGGTACTTAAGGTTTGATTGTTTTTTGAACATTATTTTACACAATGGTGTTTTTGAAATGTATCACGACACTAGCACTAGCAGCTTATAACATCTACACACCTGGGAAGAACCCCTCTGCTTTTCTCTAGATAATAAAGGAATAATTACAGAAATGTATTCGCCATCTGATTCACAACTATTACCAAAACAACTCTCTCCTGATAGCCCAGCCTCAAATTCAAGGCACTGGTTGATTTCACTGCTATGTTCCCATAAACATCAGCAGAACAATAGTTCTAGTGCTTAAATGCCAGAATGTGATGCATGAAATAACTAGACAGTGTTTTCTGAGAACATAGTAACTGTTGCATATTCGTCATTTGAGCAATGTTGGTTTAATAATACAACATATAATGATGTCATTAAAAGACTTTTTTTTTATTAGAAGCTATTTTGCTCAAGAGCATGATTAAGTTTACGTACTACTGCCAGTTCAAAGAAGTCACTGCTTGTAACCAGAGATGTGTTAGGAATCGTACTGCATCTGGATGCTCAGACAGACTGACTGATGCGGGGACAAAATACTACAGATAAAGTGAGCTTAATCAGCTTTAAATGAGATTTGACTGTCCTGATAACTCCATAGAGAGAGAGAGAGAAACATGTAACTTTACTTGTCCCCACAAGACTCCATTTCCAAAACGGTAAAAAAACTTATTGGAGGGCAGCTTTTTATAAGCATAAATATTCATAAAGTTAATTTGTATAAATCTGTATTTTAATCAACTTGAAACTCCATACAAGGTACTGTACAATTTAGGAGTTCATACAGTGCCGAGGAATCAAACTTATGACCTGGGTGTTGCTATATGCATATGCTCTAGGATTTGAGCTGCCTATAATTGCAATAAAGTAAAATAAAAAATATTCTATTCAAAAACTTTCAAATGAAGTATACTAAGTAACTAAAACTGAAATAAAAATAGATAATAATAAGATAACACTGCAATTTATATATACAGTGTATATATATATATATATATACATATATACACATCCAGTATATATACAAAATCCAGCAAAACAAAATTACAAAAACTACACTTTTTCTAGATGTTTTATGGTTCAATTTTTGTAACGCTGCTTCAGAACAGTATGTATCATGAAATACACATAAAACTGATTTGAGTATTTCAGGCGCTGTAGCCCTTGATCCGCTCCTGATGATTTTTCCTTCACATCCCATTACTTCTCTTCGTTAACAAATGTCCTCTTCGGTCTGCCATTATACAAATGAATCCGGACTCAACTCGCAGGATCTCTTCTGTATCAGTCTTTTTCAAAAGTACATACTATCAAACAGGCATGCAGACAGACAGACGAGTGTAATATATTCTGTACATTCTCGTAATAAAAACACTACAGACAGAGATCACATGACCACCATTCCATGATCTGATGAAAACTTGAAAAGATGCAAGGATTTGCGAGAGCAGAACCTTTTTGTAAGCAGAACCTCTTCAGTCCAAACTTCAGAGGAGCAGCACACATGATTACTGTGACAGTGAACAGATCTTTAGAAAACCTTATTTTTCTTTTTTTAAATGAGGGCATAAAGTGATCATGTTTGTTTAGTGAAAATGTTCTACTCTAAGTAAGTAGCCTCACTCTGAATATGTGCAGCTGTTTTTTTTGTTGTTTTTTTTGCAATCGACACACAACCCTCTTATAAAGCATTTAGAAAAAGTCTGAGATGCTAAAGCGTCTGAAAGCCTCAAGCCTCAGAAGGCTGATATCAAGTCTTACCTGCGGAGCTGCTGATGCTGGATGCTGCTGTCAGTGGCTCTCTGCTCTGAATTCTCTGGAAGAAAGAGCGAGGGTGCAGAAGAGAGACAGAGAGAGGGAGGAGAGCAGTAAAATTTTCTCATTCTTGAAGAATTTTCCCTCTCTCTCTCTTTCTGTCTCCTCACTTCCCCCTCAGCTTCTCTCTGATGTAATTCTATGTGCTTTACAGGTCCCCGCTGGGTGGATCGTTTCTATGGAAAACATCTGATTTTTTTAGATATTTTGACTGACCAGCTTGAATGTTTTATGTCTTTGAACTCATCTCTGTATATTTCTCCATTGCACTGCTCTTTTTAAAAAGTGATTTGCACATTTAATTTAGCAGGCATCTTCACTGTGGCACAGATGAACACACGTTCCTGATTACGTCTCAGTTTGCTTTAGGAAAGAAACATCTTTCAATATTTAGATGTTCCTCTTAAATCACAGCTGTGTGAACTAAATAACAATTGACAAATAAATAAATAATGATCTGCCACAAAACATAAATATCTTGCCGCACCGCATCAGAATGGCAATTCTTACCAAACGATGACTTTAATGAAGCATTTGAGATAATTCACTGAAAGCATACAAGGTGTGTTTGCAGCTTCAAAGTTTTCTATTTCTATACACACAAGGTGTTTTCATTCACTTATTACACTGTGCTCATATCAATCATTTAGGTTACACTTTATACTGATAGTCCACTTTAGAGGTTCTTTAGGGTTGTTAGGGTAGATTTAGGGTTAGTAGAATAAGTTGTTGTGGACCCATCACTGCCAGTTGACATGTAGTTGCAAAGTTACTTTCTGTTAGTAGAATGTCTAACAAAAATAAAGTGTTACCAACATTTGCAAAGATGATGTGAAAGTATCTTTCTGTGAACTCTCGCATTTTATAAGTCCATTCCCTGGGAAACTCATATTGGCTATTGCTACAAGGTTGATGTACTCTCATATGAATATTTTACTGTTTTACTTCTTTCTCATCCTCATTTTGACCTAATTATATCATCAGTATGTATAACACAGTGACTCTGTTTTTGCTGCTTTGTATTCTTCACACAGTTTCTTTCCTGGAGAGAATATCATTAGCGGTGTACCCAGACTCAATCCATCAGAAACTCATCAGCATTCCTGATTATTTCTGACGTCAGTCTGTTCGACTACACTCAATTCCACCTACAGACAGACAGAAAAGGTCAGTTTTCCATGGGTTCTTGAGATCTCAGGGCTGGACAGGACAGAAATTATCCCAAACAAATTTGAATCATTTATCAAAGACCTGGAAGTAAATCTGATTCTGAAAGCTGCACTTAACATGTCTTTCATGATTACAGTAAACTGCACGCCTGTGTGCTCAAGGCCACTTTTTTTCTGTGGATTTTCAGTATTTTGGAGCGGTTAACTCTCTGTAGACTTTGTGAAGCTTGAGAATTGTCCTGGAATATTTTGTGTGGAAACAGAGCTAGGTGTTGCTGATGTTATACAGTTTCAGCTCTGCAGGGTCTGCAAAGACAATTTTTTCAATTAATACATCATCATCATCATGCAGATGGTGTCTGCTGAATGTTTTGTCAAGTTGCCTCATTAGCTTTAACTATATTGATGCCCTGCTCCTCATGTTCCGTGCAGCTGTTTTTGAGCGACCAGCAAACCCTGTTTGGTCTCAGAGTTGGAGAAGGTCAGATGAGGAGGTGGAGTATTTCACAGAGAGCCAGTGCTCTAATGACTGTACCTTCTGTGTGAGCTTTCAGAGCTTTCAGAGAGCACACCACAAACTGATGCACAAGTGAATGTGAAAAAATGCGTGAAAGACACAGATGTTTAACCTAGGCATTTGCAGCTTTCATCATTTTAAAGATTTTATGAATTTCTGCAACAATAAATGCTGGCTGGAGTTTATCCAAAAGGATTGAGCTGATTGCAAACTACAGTACATGCAAAGAGACAGAGTGTAAATAACCCTTGTAGTGTGATAGCAGATTCAAGTATTTTTGTATTTAAAATAATGGTTATATTAACCAACAACTAAATACTATACACAAAAAAATACTTTGTTTTCATTTGATTTTTGGCACGGGGGAGACTGCTTTCAGCAAATGTTATGAACACCATTCCACTGGTCACACTGAATGGTCACTGAACGCTGTGCCCTGCATTGATTTCAGAATCAAGCCTTAATCATAGTTCAGGTGTAATGTCCTTTGCTATGTCCAGCTCTAACAGATCATATAAGTGGGTGTACAGTAACATGTACAGTGTGTAAACCCCAGACCTTAATAAAGATGGCTAATGAAAAAAAGTGGCAACAACCACAATGCGTTTCCCTGTAATAGCAGTATTTATTGGACACAGAAGGTAATTAGAAGTTGCGGGACGAATATTGCCCACAGAGGCGTCCAATATATATATATATATATATATATATATAATTTTGAAAATTAAATAACGTGTATTGGCTACAATATTTTGTTCTTAATTTAAGTTAAAGTCCAAATCTAAGGATAAATTAAAAGAAAGAATCTGAGATCTCAATGCAGACTGGTATGTTTAATCACATCTCGTGGTTGTGGTAAATTTGTACAATATTAAATGACACTGTTGACAAAGTGACAAAGCTTCGTATGGTGAGAGCAAATGAGCGAGGAGTGTGCGATATTTATCATGTAATAATATCCTAACTGTATTGTAACATTGGAGAAAAAAAAAAGAATAAAATCATGAGAGTTTTTCAGTGATGGATTAAGGCCATCAGAATAGTTCTAATTTAGCCTCATTTAAATATGAAGGCAAAATGTCCTGTCCTGTTCATTCTTTCTCAAAAAAGTTATTTCTCAAAAAACAAAAAAATATTAACATAGTGAAAAATATGGTAATTATCACTATAAAATAATTATTAATAAATCAATGAAAAAAAATTACATTATGTGTCAATATTGCACACCCCTAAAAAAACATAATCCTAAGTGTTCTAGATTTTTGTAACTTATATTGTAGATTGTATGGTTAATATTACTGTAGTTGTAAGCGAAGGATTTCAAAGGTGTCAGGGTTTAACAAAAAATAATTTGGCCCGCACAAGGGGACATTTTCTCCGATCCGGCCCTCAACCTAAAATGAGTTTGACACCCCTGATCTACAGTATCCACATGTTTGTCGACAAATTAATCCGGTGACCTTATCCCCTGGTTCCAGCAAGTGCACCCCAGTCGCCATGACCAAAGGGACTCCCCAGGGCAAGAACACCGGGAGATGTTTGCAAAGTCACAGCCAGAGATGTACTTATTCAGCCATCATAGGGAGCCCGTTCCAGAACATCGGCACCTGGTAACACCTGGTATTCATATTTTGGTGAATCGGATCACAAATAGAAAAGGGAGACACATTTTAATTTACACCTGGCTTTTAGTCAGTCTCTTCTGTGCACAAATGAATCTTGTGAGCTGATCCTTTTATATTTTTCTATCTTGATTGCCTGCTGACTGCCTACCTCTTATTTGTCCACTGCCTGTTTCACTGTCCATGTTTGTGCCTGCGGTTTTGAATTTGTTCCTTAACTTCTTCTTCAAATTGGATTCTAACATGACTTTAAATTGAACAACAATTCTGTGTCATACACGTTTGCTAAGCAAAATTGGAATTTACATTTTTTTTACCCAGTTCATGTACAACCCTTGCTTTTTTGGTAACACTTTATAATAACTGCACACTATAAATCATTAGTTAATCCTTTATAAACCATTGTTCCAAAATTATTATGCATTAGTAAACAGTTTACAAGTGCATCTATTAATGCCTTGTTCTTGAGCATATATATATAATGTTTAATAATTGTCCTTTCATACTTTATTAATGATCAGTTTATCATTTTTAATTTATTACGTTATTTACAAACCAGTTATTAAAGAGTTTTCAGTGTTTAATATGATTATTTAGAAAGTCTAAGTAAATGATTAATAAATTATTTACATTTACATATTTAAATCTTATTATTTAGACGATGATAATAGTTGCTCAGTGTGTTAATAAATTATTTATTAACACATGTTTCTGCTGTAATTCATGATTAAGTCAGGCAGTTATAAAGCATTTAGAAGTTGCCAGCCATCATTTTGTGAGCTCATCTAAAGTGAGGACTGTTTATACCTTGTAAAGCATTTATAAAGCAGATGTAAAGGCATTTATAGCTGTATTTATAAACAGCTTACTAATGACTATTAATGTTGGAACAATTCTTTATAAAGGATGAACAGACTATTTACTAATGCTTACCTAATGGTTCATAGCATGTAGTTATTAAAAGTGCTACCGTTTTTTTTCTGAGAGGATTAAATTAAATTAAAAGGTTTTCAATGTGGGAAAGTATAGAACCTGTTCTGTTTATCAAACAAACAGAGGCTGCCGTATAGCAGTTACATTAAATTAAGGTTTGTAGGGAAAATTCTGCTTTGTCCATTTTCAGAAGGACTGGAAGAACATCAAGAAACAACTGAGATGGCTGGCTATCACTCCTCAGGGAGACAGAGAGAGAGAGAGAGAGATAAAGAAAGACAGCATAAGACAGAGAGAGAACAGAGATGAAGTGTACATAGGCAGACAGACCAACTTTACAAGACATGGGATGATTTTTCTTCTTTACGGTTTCTTTTGCACACATATGGTGGTGCTCATCTCATAAAGCAGTGGAAAACGGGAGGCCTGGACAGAAAAGAAAAACATGACTTCTGAATGGAGAAGAGAACGGATGTTCTCATATAACTCCATGTCTCAATACTAACAACAAAAGCTACAAAGCAACTTATCCTGGATTGTGTAGTGTGTCAATCACTGGATCAATCATTTTATTTGAAAACATATCAATAAGCCTTAACAGCTCTTTTAAAACAAGGTTATGCTTTTTTTAACGTGATGTTGTTACAGTTTAATTAAATATTAGGTTTATGTTAGGGGATGGTTGCATGTAAATATTAATCGTCTATACAGACTTCCTATGTCTGATCCTTAATTTCAGCAAAAGCAACAGCTTCTACAATGAGTCAGAGCATGCAAATTAACTTCAAATTTAATGAAAAAAAAGCACTCTATAATTGTTAATTTGAAACTAAAAAGTTAATCATATAACGTGACTCAGTGGATTGACAATACTATATTGGAACCAAGGAAAGCAGAAATGGTTTTCCGAGAATAAAAGTGGCTGTATGAGGGTTATTCCTTCTCCTGGAAATGCTGCTGTACAGTCATATATGAGCACAGACAAATATCAGAACTTAAAATGCCACCATTGTGTCTGAGAAATGCGTCAAAGCTGGCCATTCAGGAAAATAACACCCAGTCAAAAAAATCCCAGCTACGCTGAACGAGGGAGTGAGAGAATGGACCTCACAAGTGTGATGTTTATCATACTTTGGGCTCTTTGTATGGAGGTGAAGTTAAATAAGGAAATGGATAATGAAGTGACTTTATTGCAAAATAAACCCGGGGGATAAAGAAATCAGAAGCTAACAGTTTATGCTTTCAAGTTAATAACATGCGTATTACCAAAAATACATGGACAACATTGATTTGAATGTCACAACTTTATTATTCTGGAACACAGCTAAACACAGTTTAGTATCACCATACTTGTTAGAATGCGGAGAGACAACGAGGCGTGCAAATTCAAATGCTGAGTGTTTTATTGATAAACAGGGCAAACATAGACAGGCTGGGTCATCACCAGCAGACACAGATAGCAGAGGCGAAACGAGAGAGTGGTCAGAGTCCAGGCGTAGGTCGGTAAACAACAAATACAATGTAGAGGGGAAAAAACAGAGACGGTGGTCGACAACAGGCGATGTCGGTAACAGATAATCAAGACACAGAGAAATACACGGGGTAACAAAACAACGGGACGACAGTGCAATGGACCGTGG